>APFE031203367.1:0-16525 GCA_000404065.3 Pinus taeda | reverse complement strand
TTTTTAAATGAACTAACATCTACCCCTATATCGGGCTCACATTGACATTAGATTAAATTTGTTAAATGTTAAATGTTAAATGTTAAACATTTACACTTGACATCTATGCCATATGTTATAGAGTGCGTCTTTGGCATTTATTAATTATATATATTTTTTATTTTTTATTTTTAATTGAATTTTATTTTTATTTTTATTTTTATTATTATGTAACTTAACCAAATCAAAACGTAAAACATAGCATAACATAATCTTACAACATCTTTTTTATACTTGGCTGGAGAGCACCCCTAGGTACAATTAACACAATTAGTTGTTAACCAGGTTTGTTAGCGTTATAAATGCTACTTGTCTTATATGTGGTGCTTTCTAAGTAAATGAGTGTATTCTTAGTTTTAAGGAGGTTGTTCGAACTAGTTAAATTAAAAGATATTCTCCAGCTAAAGAACTTCCAATATTGGTATCTTGTTGAGAGATTGACTCAACTAAATTAATTGTATGAGATAATTTCTCAATATTAATATATTTTTTATATATTTATACTATAACATTTATTTATTAATTTAAATGTGCTTATGCAATTTCAAGTGTTATGCTAACAATCTTTTCTCTTCCCTTACCTAAGCCTTCTCTTTTTTTATCATAATTCATTTTTAAACCGTAGATTTTAAAATTTTAAATATGAGTAAAATTCTTAGAATGAAGTTATCTCAAAGCATGAAGACTCTTAAATCAATTAAAGATTCAACTTACTTCTTATATTTTGATTTTGAAATTACAAATTATAAACATATACATAAACACTATATTCACTATTACAAGTTTAGATTCATCTTAACTACCAATCTACCAAGCCGTGATAGGGATGATTAAAAATAAATTTGATTCTTCTTGGTAGATCCATAATTAAAATGGTTCTAGGCTCATTTAAGTTCCCATTAAATAGTTTTGAATACCATGGATTCTTATACCATGAGCCATTATTTAGTTTTTATTTTTACCCAATTTTTTTAATTTTTTTTTTTACAATTTTTTTTTTTTAAACTATTTCAACCCAAATAAATACAAATAAATCAAAATAAAGTGAACTATAAATATAATGAGAATGATGGTTTTTATTAACATATTGCATTTTCTTAAAAACATATATATTTTAATGGACCTTTTAATATAAATACATTCAATTAGATATTTTTGAAACATTCTATTTATTATAAGTTTTCGAATTTTTTTGTCGTAACTTTTTTAATTTGACTTCTCTAAAATAAATTTGTTAACATCACAATTCTGAATTATAAAATCTCCACCATTAAATTTATGAAAAATGTTAAATCTATATATTCTCATGTCTCGAGAGTTAGTAAAGTTTCCCAGAGTTACTCTCGATGCTAAATCCAGATATATAGTTTAAATAACATAAAAACAGATTTATACCAAAACTGAAATCGAGAATTTGAGTTTTATAATCATCAGACAACCCTAGATTTTGATATGAGTATACTCAGTGTAAAATTTATTTACGTACCCAGAATTCACTGTTATGGTATGAATCAGAATACCAGTGGATATCATTGGTTTTACGAATGTCCCAGGTCGCATTAATGCATTGACAAGAAATCGCGTTTGTTACAGAACCCATATTTACACGAACTTAGTCGCCGCTACAATGCCGCGGAAATTCATTCCTGCACAGGGGGCATTCAAGTTTAAGAAAAAACCACTTTAAAATGCAGTTACAATGAAAAAGGTGATTACAAGGCAATTGTTTGGCATTATCTTGTCCAATGGATATCGTTTCCTGGCGAATGGCACACAACAAGCTGTCGCCCTCACCATCATCTGTGCCGAGGAGTTCATGAAGCCAATAGCTGCCACAGCAGCAGCTAAGGGATGACTGCGATGACGACAATGTATTGCTCTCGCAAATGAGGATGAAGATGAAAACGTTCACCTTTCAATTGAATAGAATTAGTGGCATTATTATTGTCTTCCAAGAGTTGCAGTACCCGATGACAATCTACGAAATTGCTACTCCATACAATTTGTTGGCTCCACACATTTCCGTGCAGGCGACTCCAACCAAAGATAGTTCGCAGCAAAAGAATATTGGCGTTGTCAGCCATTGCAGCTGACCGTACGCCATTCACAATTGGCTTTTTGTCCAATGTCATCTCATTGATGTACACACATTGTTTCATATGTTGTTTAATTCCCACTTATCTCCGCTATGACTTTCAATCCATCTAATTTCTTATCACAATCCATCTAATTTTTTATCACACAATGACTTACAGGTTTCATGAACTACGTACTATCTATATTGCTAATTTCTTATCAAACAATAAAACACAAGTTACATATATAATACAAAATAAAGAACATGTTAGAATAATGTGATATATGTCTTACTACCCATCATTCTTCCTTAAAACTTGCAATAAAACACAAGTTTCATATAAAATATAAAATAAAGGACATATTAAAAAAATGTGATATATGTCTTACTAGCCAACATTTTTCGTTAAAACTTGCAATATGCTTCTTTTATAGGGATTTCTAAATCAACAAATTTCAAAATATGTGTCTTATCTATATTGCTAATTTTTATAAAACAATAAACAACAAATTAATCCCATATGTAATATTAAATAAAAAACATTAAAAAATGTGATATATACCTTACTATCCATCATTCTTTATCAAAAAATACAATAGGATTCTTTTTATAGAGATTTCATAAATCAATACATTTCAAAATATTCATTTACTGTTATAAATATTTTTTTTCCATTTATTTCTCGATAAACAATTCAGTAATTTCCAATTTTTTTAAATTTACTTATTTTTTTCCTGATTTCTAAGAAACCAAATGTAAATACAAATCTCATTTCTTCTCGTGTTACCATTATACTAAATTTAATTATTATATAAAATTCCGCAGATTACAAAGCATTATAATGTAAATTACTATAGTAAGAAAACATAAATTGGAGAACTGAAAACATAAATTGGAGAACTCTGTTTCTAGGTAAAATGCTATAAGAGTAATTAGCCAACTCTTCAAGTCACCTAAATATTAAATCATCGTACTATACCCTATTCCATGCATAAATATGGAGAAAACCCTTTATTAAATAAAGTAAAATAAAGGTATCTTATGTTTGGCGCATAAGAAGGGTTAACTGAATGTTCATGGCCGGAGAAATAGTGCAACATTTTAAGGATTTGAATGTGAAAGGGCATTGTCTCTTAAAATTAACCAAATTTCTTTCGAGAGGGTAACTCAAGTTTGCCCAAGATTGCCCACATTTGTGGGGTATAAATGTGAAGAGTAATTAAATTCAACTAATAAATGCATGCAACATGGTTTTTAGTCTCTATGTTATGTCAAATAAGATTACTCTATTTTTCCTGAAAATAAAAAACTTTTTTAGTCTCTATGTTATGTTAGATAAGATTACACTCTTTTCCTGACAATAAAAGACCATTTGAATTAACATTATTTCAAATTTATTTTAAGTTCGAAAAGTTTTGTTAAATTGTTCAAATTACCCTTCTTTATTTAAAATTACCATTCTTCATTTAAAAGATTAAAATAAGTTTTTGGTATTTTATTTTTTTTATTTAACATTTCATTGTTTCATGGAATAGGAGGGGACTTAATTTTCCATTGTGCAAATGGAGAATTATTTTAGTTATTAGAGATTAAATATAAAATTTATAAAAATATTAAAATATTTTTATATTTTATAATATATATTGTCTGAAGATTATTTCTTCAATTGATTTTATCAAACATATTTATTAGTAGTTATAGTGGAGGTGAGTCATTAGAGACTCAACATCATGTCAAGAGTGTACACTCGACTTGCTTTGGAGTTTTAATAACGATCATTTAATGATTTGCGTTGGACTAGAACTTGGTACTTCCTAGCCTTATCCCACCTTGAAATTGATATACTACTCTAATTATTCAAATCAATTAGAAGTTGATTTATGAAAAGCATCTTTACAATTTCTTATTAGAAGGAATATGACACTGGTACTTCCTCGCCTTATCCCACCTTCACATTGATATACTACTCTAAATATTCAAATTAATTAGGAATTGATTTACGAAAAAACATCTTTACAATTTCTTATTAGAAAGAATATGACACTAGCTATCTCAAATAGCATAAGAAACTTGTAGCCATAGATATGGAAATGATCATTGTGGTAAGCCCAAAAAAATAATAAATTTTATGCTCATAAGTACTTAATTTATCTATATAAAACATATAAATTTTATGAGAGAACATAAATACTTTCAAAAATAAAATAACCTAAATAGGTTATCAATGTTTGGAAAATATTAGTACATTTCAAAAATATCTATAAATCTAAACTTAACTAAATCAACCACTTTTAATGCAAAGATGCTACCACGTTAGATATATATAAAAAGTTACACCAAAATTATACGAAGGATTGATATTACAACTAAATGATGAAAGAGGTCAATAATCTACTTGTAGTGGATGGAGAGACAATAGGACCATTTGAAATAGGATCCAGAGTGTATGTAAAAGGAGAAAAGCTAGTGTATTCAAATTATGAGATAGTACATTATAAGCTATGAGTTATAATTAAAGTACAAATAGAATCACACTAAATTTCACGCTTTCGTAGAGATGCAAGATAGCATATGTAGTCCTTAGTTATGGGTCCATTCCTACCTATGGATTATTACAGTTGTTCACACGTAGAAGGTAGATCATCATATTCCAAAATTCAAGCTTATGTTTGCACATTTCTATATTTATGCTAGTGGGATTAATATCATGAACAATATACAATAGAGCACGATCTTGGGCTTAAGCATTTGACACATGGAATATTGATATAATATGGACTCTTCTATAGAACCACCAGATGTTTACATGGAGTAGCCATTATCATAGCAATGCAGAACCCTAAACCAACCCTTATCATCCATAAGTGTATGTCCAGTTGAGTCTTGCGATGTATTTGAAACTACTAAATGGCACAAATTCATTTCTTTGGTTCTATTTGGATGATACTATATATTGGACATCACGTGATCTTATAAGTGTCTCTAGATCCTAACATATCAATGTCGACATATGAGAAAATTACAACAACCTCAACAAATCTTCTCAATTGTTGTTGTAGTGGTACTTCACTTCATGTCCTAGTTTTGGTATCTCAATCCTCTTTATTGGCCCTCCAATTTCTAGAAAAGTGCCACATTATAACCATTTTTCTTTTATCTTATTCCTTGAGCCAAAATTACATTCTTTTAAATAAATGTTATTGTTCTATCAACAAAGAACTTCAAAACATTTTTGTTAGTTTTGAAATATATTTTATGTATGTTTACACATTAGAAATAAAAGGCTTCATTAAACTTACACAAGGATGAAACAAATTCATTATTATGAAAACTAAATTGTTATAAATAATAATAATAATAATAATTCTCATAAATAATAAATAAATATAACAATATGAAAATTCTCCACTTAGTGATTTAAGCATAATATTTTTCAGGTAAATACCATTTCTGGGCTTTCCTAAAGAAATGTTGTCATATTCAAATAGCTCATACGCCCCAATTTCGAGTACATGTTTTATAATATAAGGGGCATGCCACATGGGCTCGAATTTACCATCACCTAATTTATCATGTTGTTGATCATAGACCAAGACTAGATCCCCTTTTGAATATGAACAAGGTCTTACATTTCGATCATACTATGCCTTATGTCATTCCTTTTGAGTCTTGCCAGCTAATGCAAACTCCCAACGAGTCTCATCTGCTCGTGCTATGTACATAAAATATTCCTATTCTACATAAATCGTTGGTAATAATTGAATTTTTCTTTTCAAAGATGCTATTTAATATTCAATTGGTGTAACTGCTTCAAGACCCTAAACCAACTGGAAGGAACTAAAACCAATGCATGTTTTTGTTGAGTTATGATATGCCCATAAAGCTAGAAAAAGTATTAGATGGCAAATTCATTTACGAAAACCTAAAATTTGTTTAATCATGGTGGTCAAGAGCTTGTTGACATCTTCTACTTTCCCATTTTCTTTCGGGTAATATGTAGTAGAACTATCATGACACAGGACTAGCTTCACAATAAGATAGTCATCATACATTTTTGAAAATTGTGACCATGGTCCATGAACATGGCTTGTGAAACCCAAAACCTAGAAATCACATGATTGAATATGAAATTTCTATGTTTTTCCATCATCCTTATATGTAGGCATCTCCTGGGACCATTCCGTAAAATAATCTCCCGCTAGGATAATGTACCCATGCCCCTTGGTTGAGTGAGGGTTACATGTAAGGAAATCAATGCCCCATTTAGCAAAAGGACCAATAGCATTGATTGGGTGAAGAGGATATGGAGGTGCACGCATTTCATGATCATAGATTCGGAATTGTCACATTCTTGGACTGCAATTATAAAATATTTGAACATCGAAGACTAGAAATATCTAGTGCATACTATATATTGGGTAGTGGCAAACCATGATATATAACTACCACACACTCCAGAATGGCATTCATTCGTTGCATTTTCGACTTCCTTGTGAGTCAAACATTTTTTGAAGATGGAATCGACACCATGACGATAAAGTGTATCCCCAACAATAGTGTATTGTTGGGATTGTATAGAATACGATGACGATCGATTCGACTCAATTTTGGCTGAAAAGTCTGGGTTTGAGGACAGATGATGATATCTCTATACTAGGGATCTAAAGTACTGATAAGAAAGAGGGATTCATCTAGGAAAAAATCCTTTTCCAAGGTTTCTTTCTCATTATAGGGAAAGTCACATAATAATTCAACAAATACTAATTATTTCTTAGATTTAGATTTTATGAATTCGAAATGAAATTCTTGTAGGATAACTATCAATTTATAATACTCCACTCCTAAAAACCATCTCATAAGAATTTAAACCAGGGGATTGCAATTGGAAATCACAAATTGTTTTTTGCAATAGGAAAAACTCCCAAGGAAAATTTCTCCATATGTGCATATTTGCATTAGGGGAATTTTGAGGTCTAAAATGGGCATCCTAAGGAAATTATAAAATAATAGTGGAAATAATAAAATAATATTAAATTACATCATCAAAATTTAGAAGGAAAGAAGAAAAAGCTATTTTTTCAACTAATATTTTCAACTTATCTCCATATGGGTTTACTCAAATTCTGAGTAGAAACAATCGTTGGATGAAAAATTTGATTCATCATCCAAGGAGTACCCATGTTGCATACTATCGATGGACCGTACTACATGAAAAATGAAAAATACAGGAAAAACGTGATTGCAATCACATTTTTTCATGTATTTCTATCTTTTGTGTAACAAGGTGCATCGAAATTATGTAAGATGGGTACTCATCATATGAGGAATTAAATTCCGCATCCAATGGGTACTCACACTCTAAAATTGTGTAAAACCTTAGGGAGATAAGTTGAAAATAAGAGTTGAAAAAATAGTTTTATTATTTTATTATTTTTTAATATTTTTACTCTTTTACTCCAAAAATGGTGAATCATCCCCCATGGTTGACATCATCATCTTGAATCCTATTGTTTTTTATAAATTCTATTTTGGCTGTACATTTTTCTTACGAGGATCATTTTAGACCTCAAAATTCCCTTGATGGACTTCAGTTTTTGTAAGATTTTTGCTCAAGTAATATTTCACATGCTCATCATTCAATTCATCTTCCTGAACTAAGACCATAGAAATGGTGACATTAGATGCAACTAGATACAAAACGTAGTCTCACTAATAATATAGAGGATGGAACAATGATGTATGGGTCAATTCATGTTCAATTCCATCAAATGTGTCTTGAGCAACCTCATCCCATATAAATGAGATTCCCTTTCCAAGAGTTGAGTAAAACCTTTAGTTATCTCAGCATAGTTTTGGATGAATCGACTTAGAACGTTTCCTTTCCCTTGCCAATTTTGGAGTTGGTGGAGGTTAAAAGGAGGAGGAAAATTCAGAATAGCTTTTACCTTGATCGGATTGACATGAATTCCTTCCTTTGAAACGACAAATCCTAGTAATCAACCATATTCCATAGAAAAAGTTGTGAGGGTTCAAGTGTATATTTTAATGTGGACATCTAATAAATATAGCTCTAAAATGTGTTGGATGGTCTTCCCATTTCATCGAATGAGTTGGTAGGCCATCCAAATAAGGTTGTACAATATGCTTGATATTGTAAAATGTGTAAGATAGAACCAATTGGAAGGTTTCATGAACATCCTTTAATCTGAATGGGAGTTTTCGATAAGAAAAAGTCCCCCATGGACAAATGAATGTAGTTTTATGCCGATCAGTTGGTAGTATGTTGATTTTGTGTATCCAGAAAATTCTTCCATGAATGAAGAGATTTCGTTATCAGCACAATCACCAATGATTTGGTCGATATAGGGTGTAGTATAATTGTCTTTGGGACAAGCCTTCTTAGTATCCCTATAATGTACACATACTTTGGTGGTTCCCTGATTTTTGTTAACAGGTAAAATATTGGAAATCCAATAAGTCAAGGTAACTTGGTGGATAAAACCTATTTTAAAGAATTTTTTGACCTTAGCTTTTCTAACAACAACCTTTCACGGATGCACTAGATGTAGTCATCGTGTGATATTTTTTGTATTCAGCTAAGTATTAATCTCATGAACTACAATACTAGGGTCAATTCCTGACATTTTCTCATAGGACCAGGAAGAAATGCCATAAAATTCTTGAAATATGGCTTTGTATGTTTGGATTTCTTCAAGGGAGAATGAAGTATCTATGTAAATTTTCTTGATAATTCTTATTTTGCATGAGATATCAATGAAAATTTTCATATATATGTTTCCTAAATTCTTTTCATATTCATCTTGAAGAACTGACATGGGCCATTCTGGATTAACTATGATCTAAGTCAAAAATATAGTTGAAAAATTACTCATGATTTTATCAATGTTAGGAATAAAATATGAACGATGATGATAATCATCCCATGGAATTTCATGTGAAGTCATCAATTCCATAATGATCTCATTAGTTGGAAACATATGGTCAAAACGATCATGAAGTGAAATTGGTTCCAACTAAGGCAATTGAGAATAATCATTATTGATCACATTCACTTTATCAATTTCTCAATATCGTGGATCGGAAAATGATTGAAATTCCTTGTAAGACAATTCAAGCGGTCTCAAAGGCATCTCATTTCCATACAAGGTCAATTTAGATTCTAAAGTAACTATTCACAGATAAGAATACTCCATAGTGCTTGATGTGATCATGTAACCTGGCAAACATTAAAAGGAAAGTTGAGTTGAAGGACTGCAAAAGTTCCCATCCATGATGAATCCTTAAGCAAACCAACAGCAATATCCTCATAAGGAGTAATCATTTTTCTAGCTAAAGGTATGCTACCATGGAGTTATGGTAAAAAAAGTAGTAAGACAACTAGTCTACTTTATTATACTTCCTTAATGGGTAAAATGTATCATGCGAAAAAACGATGAGACTACATCAATCATAGAATAAGTCCAACTTCGAATGAGAAAGAGGTTGTAATTGAGTTGGTCATCAACAACTTCAACTTTGATCATGATCGTCTTACCTTCTAACCCTATGGGTAGATCATTTAGGATTCCATAAGGATGAAAACCTCTTCCATTTCAGGATTTCAATTTGGTAGGTGACTGATTGGTAGTTGGAAAACCCAAATATTTCCAACAGGTAATAGACATGATACACATACAATCTCCTTGGTTGATAATTGTGTGAAACACTTGTTTTTTTTTGAGAAAACTAGAATTATGAATGCGAGTTGATGTAAGAGTCTAAGTATATGACTTTCAAGATCAAAGATAACAAGATTTGAATCTTGAGGATCAATTTCTCTAATAGTTGACAATAATAACTTTCTTTGTGTTGGACATGTTTGCAGCACTTTAAGAGTTGACATTGTTGAAGGAGACATAATTGGGTCATCAGCAATGTTATAGTTATGAGAAGCTCTAACATGTGGGCTGAAAGATGGTTTTCAAAGAAAACCTTTGGGAGCCGGTCAAATGATCATATTAGGGTTCGGTTTTTTAGTGTATAATGGTTTAGAAGGAGGAGGAGGAATTGATCTAGAAGGTTGATTAGATGGACTAGATTCATTCACATTGACAACACGATCCTTAGATCCATAATATGTTATGAAACCAGCTCACAAAAAGATAGAAAAGATAGATCAATGCGTTAGAAATAAGACTCTTCGAGGGGGCAACCTCCTTTACATTACACAAATGAATAATTCTTGGATGATTTGATTAGATGGACTAGATTCATTCCCATCAACAATAGGTCCCTTAGATCCATAATATGTTATGAAATCAACTCACAAAAAGATAGAAAAGATAGATCAACGCCTTAGAAATAAGCCTCTTTGAGGGGGCAACATCCTTTACATTGCACAAATGAATAATTCTTGGATGATTCAAATGACAAAACCTTCTTTCTATATATAGGAGTCTACGGGGTCACAATATAACCAAGCCAGTCTAACAATAATAATATGAAGGCATAAAAACAATAATAGAGGGATTCTATAGGGCAAAATAATAACAATAGGGGATACAACGAAAATAGTAATGGGGGGATCACTAATATTATAGGGACCTAACATGCCCCTCTCCTTCAAAAATATTTTGTGCTTAATGCTTGAGTAGTTTTGGATGCTTCTGTATAAAATTCCCATCCTCCAATGTGGAATCTTCAATGGGTAAGCTCTTCCACATGATAAGATACTCCAAAATTGATCTATTTCATAGCTGTCGAGTTCTTGTTTCTTTGACTGCTTCGGGTTCCAATATGATTTTTGCTTCCTCATCAAGTTCTGGGAATATTGCCTGAACTTGAAGCTTGTCACCTATAACCTTCTTTAAGTATGAAACATGGAAAACTAGGTGCACTCGAGAAGCTATAGGAAGCTCCAATTTGTATGCCATAGTACCTATCTTTTGTAACACCTTGTAGAGACCATAATACTTTGGTGATAATTTATTATCCTTCTTAGATTGCTTGAGGGACATTTGTTTATATGGCTATAGCCAAAGGAAAACCCAATCACCTACATCAAAACTTCTTTCGCTGCGATGTTGATCTTCCTGCTATTTCATTCTATTCTGTGCCGAGGTGAGGTTATCCTTTAAGAGTTGGAGAACTTGTTGCTGATGCTCGATGTGATCTTCCACTGCTTCAACATTAGAATTTTCTCTTAAATATGATGTGATGGATGGTATATGATATCCATAAAGTGCCATAAATGGGGTCCTTTCTTTTGCAGTATGGAAGGAAGTGCTATACCACCATTCAGCCAGAGGCAACCATTTGACCCATTGTGTTTGTTTATCACATACAAAGCAACGAAGATATCCTTCCAAACATTTGTTTACTATCTCAGTTTTCCCATCAAATTGAGGATGATAAGATGAGTTATGAGCTAACTGAGTACCAAGTCAAGAAAATAATTATCTCCAAAAACTTCCAGTGAAAATGTGATCTCTCTCACTTACAATAATCTTTGGGTTTCCATGTAGCTTTCGAATTGTTTCCATAAATGTAGTAGAAACTGTACTCGCTTTAAATGGATGAGATAATGCACAAAAGTGTGCATACATGGTAAGATTGTCCACTACCACCATGATAACACTCTTTCCTTTGAACTTGAGTAAACCTGTGATAAAATCCATTGAACCCTCCTCCCAACATTGGCTTGGAATGAATAAATGTTGTAATAGTCCTAGAGTCTTAATTGTTTCAACTTTATTTTGTTGGAAAACCAAAAATTCTGCCACAAACTTTTGAATATCTGATTTAAGGACATCCCAAAAAAAATCCTTCTTAACCTTGTGGTAGGATTTTAGAAATCCTGAGTGTCCCACAAAGGGAGAGTTGTGCAATTCCCTAAGAATATTCTGTTTGAATTGGGAATTATTACATAGGTATAACCAATCCTTGTACCATAATGAATCATTTTTCGAGATAAATGTATCAGATGTAATGGGATCTTGTTGTATCTTTTGAATGAGTTCCCACACTTCCTCGTCATTCTTCCACTCATCTCTTGCTTTGTTTATCTAATCTAGTTGGATAATAGAAATGGTGGAAAGAAATGCTTCCACATCCTCATCCTTTCTTAAGAGTGCATTCACCACAACATTTTGCTTCCCTTTTTTGTATATGATTTCAAAGTCATAACCCAACATCTTTGTGACCCATTTTTTCTACTCTTCTGAAGATAATATTTATTCTAAAAATTATTTAAGACTATCATGATCTGCTTTTACCTTGAAGTGTCTTCCCATTAGGTAGGCTCGCAATTTATTAAGTGCATGTAATATTGCCAACATTTCCAAAATTTCTTCTTGCATTAAAACAACATTGATTCCATTTCCTAAGCCATAACATTCCACAATAAAGGTTTTTGTGAAGTCTGGTATAGCTAAGACTGGTGCTTGACACATTGCCTCATTATGATGTTCAACAATGTTTTTAGAGGTGCTGCTATTCTCCCATAATTCTTAACAAATTTGCAATAATACCCTGTCAACCCAAGAAATCCTCATAGATGCTTTGTGGATGTGGGGATTTTCCATTCCTTAATGGTTTTCATTTTGCTAGGGTCTACCTTAACACCTTCATAAGATACAATATAACATAGATATTACACCTCTTCTACTCCAAAGAAACATTAGGATATTTTTGCATATAATTGCTTCTCCTCCAATAGTTTGAGCGCCATGCCAACATGTTGGACATGATCCTTCTGTTGTACCTCTGAGATAGTAGTAGGTCAGCTACCAATGCCAGAGCATCTAAAATAATTGGTTTGGGGTTTTTGGTTTTAGTTTTGGAAGACCAACAAATGAAGACATATGTAGAATTGAAGTAATTAATCCTTTGGGTTATATTAATATTTCAGCAAAGGGTTGCTATAAAGCCTTACACAGTGATATAGGTAAAAAATAGTGGTCAGAAGACAAAGAGAAATAATATGATTATCACAGTTTCCATACTATGAAACAGAACAATCATAAGTAGGAAAACCTTCTAAATTATGTTCAAAAGGTTCAAGGTAGTACACTTAAGCTTACACAATATGTTGATGATTTATTGATTAGAGGGGATTAGCTAAACAGATAGTTCATTAATCCATTCTCTTAATAGATGATCATTTCAGGAGCTGATATGAATAAATTGAGACACAATTATTGCCTAGATACCTCTATAAGCCATAAGCATATGAAGAAAACATGATGATTGATAACCGAAAAAACTTACAAGATAACCAAAACTGTGTAAAACCAAATTCAGAATCCTTTGCTTTGTATTAAGTTTCCAGAAAGACTGAGTACATCAAGTGTCTAGAAAAGCTTCCTTCAAAGGTGGCTTCCAGGTTCAAAGTAGAATTAACAGTCAAGACTTAACAAAAAATGAACAATGAATCTTGAACTTAGTACCTATAAAAACTCGAGAAGAGAGTTATTTATACAATTACGAAACTAAAAAATATCCTAAAATTGATTGAGATTTATTCTAGGAAAGGAAATATCTTCATGCAAGAAGATAGGGGAAACTATTGAACTGTTTCTTGTTGTCCCTTTTATTTAGGTTGTGGTAGCATTGTTGTTTGATATTTTTCCCTTCAAGCTGCTATATTGATTGAATCCTTAGCATTGGTTGATTCCTTCAGTTGATCTTTCATCTGATACTCTTTAAATTCTTTAAATATCCTTTGACCCTGCTGAGTAACCTTTACTGTGTATTTTTACCTTTATTGTGCATTTAAGGTTTTTACTGTGTTTTTCAACAGTAAATCCTTTTATATTTTATGTCAGATGGTAAAGTAATCTGATATGATCTTTGTCTTTGTCTTCCGACTGTACACAGGATTTTTCCTTTGTAAGCTTGGATCATGAGATTTTTACCTGCAAAATATAAAAACTTGTTAGGAAAAAAAAAGGTGACAGAAAGTATTCAATGGATTTATAGATGTTGAAGGGATATTGGAAGGAGTCCAGAGCATATCAGAAGGTAAAATGATAGTTTTATTGGTCACCAAGGCTTATGGAGGCTTCATTGTGAAAAGCAGGCAAAACTAAGCAAAATGGTGATTTTTGTGTTTAAACGGAATAACAATCTACTTTTTAAAATATGCCTCAAAGTGAACAGTGGTTATTTTGTCATTATGGAGGAGGTGGTTTTGGTTTTCATTGCATTGCTTATGAAGCGCAAGCGGTTTTGGGAAGGGTCACTCGAAATAACCTAAGCATGACATGTGGTAAAGGGAGGTCATTTGAATACTGATTTTTGGGTGGGTAATTCCCGTACATAGAGTCAACCTGAAATCGCTGAGGGTCATTGGGTTTAAATTCCTTAGATCGGACACTGGTTGAGCGAAAGAGAAGTACGGAGAGGCTCAATGATTAATTATGGCAAAAATGGCTTTATTATGGGTTAGAACTAATATTTAGCGGTTAAATGGAGCTTAAGGTTAATTTCTTCATTTAAATCATAAAATCGATTTAACAAAGAAATCCTTCGCATAACATGGTTTGGCAGATTTGAAAAGATATGAACGCGGGCATATAAATGTCATTGGGTCTGATTTTATTGCATATCGCAATCCCATTTTAGTGGAGGAAGGCCCATCGCAAAGGAATCCGATAGGGGACAGACGCGACATAGAAATATATCATGGTTAATACTATGATCAGGTCTGGCTACCCATCGCAATTGTATATCACAATGGCAGAGGGCAATTGGTTTACTCAAGACTTGCGATGAGGGGTGAATGCGATATGGGAATGAAATATGAAATATATTGCGTCGGGTCCAGGCCCATCACAATCAAAGATTGCAACAGTGGGGAGAGTGGATGCACGTTCAAAGGGCTTGCCATCTGGTGATGCGACATTTATTAAATATATAGTTTTTGTAATAAAACTAAGGGTTTTGAGGTATTTTAATAAGGGAGTTAGTTTATATGAGAAAGGGAAATTTTAGGGGTTTTAATACATTTAGTTATTGTTAATATAAAAATATGAGCAGAAAGGGAAAATATACGCGATAAGGGGAAATATAGGCAAAAAAGGGAAATATAGGTGGAAAAGGGAAATACTCTTAAGTATATTGCTTTTAATAAGTTATTTTCCTTCACACACACACACACACACACATATATAAATACTTAGGCTAAAGAACCTTTTTTGGGTTTTTTGGGTAAAAGGGGACTTAGCATGGGTTTCTCACTTTTCCTAGGCAAAAAGGGTTTTGACCTTACGAAAAGGATTTTCTTTATGGAAAATGGATGAATATGAATGTGTGAAGGTGGGAGAGGTAAATTAGTGTATATAGGGATTAATGGGGATGAATGGGAAGTTAATTAATTGATCTAGTAGACCTTCATTTTCCTTGTGTAATTGCATCATGGGCATAGAAACATGATAAATGTACATTTTGTCCAATCAATAATCAAACTTCTGAAAGCTTTCTCTACTTACCCTTTACTTATCCTATCATTTTTTCTTCACTTAATGGGTGCATTTAAGCCAGCAAACCCTTTTCTTTTCTTTTTATTTTACAAAAATAAACTATCTAATTCTAACCTTATAACATCCAAGGGCTCATATTAAGCTAACGAGCACCTTATTATTCTCTACCTAACTACTGATCTGCCAAGATTAAACTATTTGTCGAGATCTTTATTCTCTAACTATAACATCAAATTTCAAGCATGAAGCAGTCAAGATTAAACAGTCTGACTGTCATGGGTTATGGCATTTATGACAAGCTACACATAACCATTATTTTGCAGAAAAAATAATAGTGGCATTTAGACTTTCTTACTTTCAGAGTTTATTTGTTTTCTTTTCTTTCTAACTTAATTTTTTTTTTTTTTTTGTCTTGATTTTTTTTAGGACATTTGACTTAACATTTTCTTTAATATGGACATCATCATCAAGATTTTTTCACTAACATTTTATTCACTATTGTTATGTCCATATCCTAACCTAACATTTTTTCAAAATATATTTTTTTATTTTTTTGACTATTTTATTCTCTCTTATCAAAATAAAAAAATGCTACAACATTGGCTCCAGCTGGGGACCGCTTTATCCTGTAGAATGCAGAGAACCAATAGATCCATGTGCCTTCTCTTTGAGCTACGAAGTCGTTGCTGTAAGAATAATCACACTGACATCTTGAAAGGTAAAAGAAAACTGGAGTATTAACAATGGAAACTATTTCAACTTATCAGTACTGAATGTAATGTTTGAGAAACCTTCCATTTATAGGATAAGTGGAATATAGCCCCTCAAGATTTTTCAACACAAAAGTGTTGTTACCCTTTAATTCAGCAATTGCTAAAGGTCCAAACCATAGATTATCAAATTTTCCATGCTTTCCTTTCTCTTCTCT
>APFE031203364.1:23672-51176 GCA_000404065.3 Pinus taeda | reverse complement strand
GTGAGTTTTGTAACTTAACTCTTTAATTTCTACAAAAGCACTTCGTAATAGGATTTGTGTTGTTCACAGTAGTCACCAAACCATGGCATTTAATTTTAATGTTATACGTCTCCGTCGATCCATGGCTACGTCCTACTCTTCTAAGTCTCACAACATTATTGTTTATAGTTGGTTATGTTAACTTGATTTGAAAAACAATGCCTTTCATAACTAGTTCTATTGATTTCACTTGGCTATAAAACAAAATCATTGTTTTTTTTTTTGGATAACAGACCTTTTGAGAGCCCGACCACCGCTGAATCTAGGAGTTCTTCCTTCTCCCCTATAGTTTCTTGTGCCTGTCGTTGTTTATTGGCCCCCTTGGTCGCATGTGTGGGAGTTTTCATGGTATAGGCGACCACAAAAAATTAATAAGAGAATAATGTGTAGCCTAGTCTGATTGGATTTGACTCCATGAATGAATTTGTACCTTTTCTGTTGCTATTAGGTTGTTATTTGGACTGTTTAAATCATTTTACTAATTAAAAAAAATTGATGGGATTCTTTAAATTTAAAATGTCATTATATTCTAGTGGTTTCCATAATATCAATTGATTGAATTCACACTACTAACTTTTCTATATACCTAAATCACATGATTAAACCTTATTTAATTTATTTTTTTTACAAGGCTTCATTAGAAATTTACCATTCCATTTTTTAATTGACACCTATCAGGATTAACGATAATGCGAAGACTACAAAACGTTGACTCTGCCACTGATCCCTCTGATCTATTGTTAACTCTGCTCCGCACTCCTCAGTATCTGACTCACACTAATCCTTGTCTACTACGAAAATGTGTTGCTGTTGACCCTGCTACTAAGCCTCCTCCTCTACTGTCAACACTGCTTTGCACTTCTCAGTATCTGACTGACATTTATCTTCCTTCTACTGAATATTCTGGGGTCCCATAGCAAGCTAATGATCCATGAGACAAAAACAACTCAATGGACCCTACCCAAATTGTTGCAACTCTTGGGAATATTGTTTCACATCACCCCACCTCTCACCTAGAGGTATGGTTGCATGTGCTCCCTCTACCCACTTGGCTCGAAATTTCCTCCTGTTTGAGGTTTCTACTTTAGTGAATGTTTCCACTCTATCTCCTCTCTACTTCTCCATTTTTGGCCACTCCATAGCTTGTTGATGATGCTTTTGAGCCTACCTGTTGAGAGGTCTATCTAGTCATATTGTTGTTGCTACTACACTCCCACTGCTTCTGCACTATTTTCATAACTACTACAATAATGAGTTTGATCTCCCTAGATCCTAAAGTACTAGATTCCATAGAGTTTCTCCCTTTGAGTATTGATCTCCTTGTTGGAAATCTCTTTGCCCCTCAGTCTTCCAATATCAATGATTAAAACTCCTTTTTGTGTCACTAAACATTGGCTCATTGATCTTCCCACTAGCATCCTTTTAGCCCCATTAAGAAGGATTTTGCACATGAGGTCTTCTGGATCTGCCTTGAACTAGAGCTCCATCTATCTGTAATTAGAAATTCATTTGCAAGGACAACTTGAAATTATTTTGTTCTATTTTGATTTTAGCTTCTATACCATGTACAAATTTCTACAAATCTATCTTTGGTACCATGTAGAAATTTCTACAAATCTAGCTCTCACACCATGTATAAATTCCTTGTAGATTCAAACTGCTAATTTTAATTTACTAAGACAATAGAATTATGTCTACTCTACTCATTAGCGGAAATAATTAAATGATCAATAAATCACGAAGCATACAAGGGAAATAATTCAATAAATACATTACACAATGATTTCTTAGGGAAATCCATAGCTAAAAGCCCCTGCAATATGTATATTGCATTAGTTAGAAAATATGGAAAGATTACAATTCTTTGCACAAGCCTGAGCAACCTATGTACAATATCTATATGTCTCACTACTTACTAGAAAAGCATTAGATAAATGCAATATTCTCTAGTCAACCTAGAGTTTAACTAGCACAAGTAGTCTATATCCTTTATTTGACTGAATTCCTTCATACAACACTTAGCCAAATTACTAGCTTTCCAACCTCCTACTTCCTTACGTTGTTAAATGAGGAATTAGGCCCTTATTCACTAGGAATTTTCCTCCATTGGATTATGCAGTTTCTTTAGGCTATTCCTCTCACTACATGAACCATTTGTACAATTTGAATGAGCATACAACTGATAGTACACTCTCCTTGAACTCCAATTTCAACAAGGTATTTCTCATACCTGATATACATGAGTTATTTGTGAGTGAATCTTCAATTTAATGTTTTATCACTCCAGGCAGCACAATAGAGTACTTTAGCGAGCACCACACTGCACTTCAGCCAGCACCACACTGTACTTCAGGCAACAACACACTGCACTTCAGGAAGCACCACACTACACTTCAAGAAGCACCACACTGCACTTCAAGATGCACCACACTACACTATAGGCAACACCACACTCGACTATAGGCACCATCACACTACTAGACCTCCCACTAGTCCCTCCATCAGTTGGAACTAGTTTAAGTGACTTTAACTTAGTTAAATTGAATTAATTAATTACAATTCAAAATAAACTCAACCAGAGCTCCTATAATGTTGGAGAAAATCTACATGACTCTACTTAGATCCTCAACTCGAATTATCTAACCAACTAAGTCAAATTGACTTAGTTAACTAATACAAGTTATCAAGAGATATGGAATTACAATTTTATTCCCAATTTAATTCAAGGACAAAATTAAATTAGGATTTTCTTGTTGCATTTTCATCACTCCCTCTTAGCAAGAAATGAATTCTACTCTATATTGATATTGTACCTTTGGAATGTTCTTCATGCAACACTTCTCTCTGTTGCTATTACAACTGCAACATCTGCAACTGAAAAGCATCCAAAAAAATAAGAAAATAATCACTAATTCAATCTACATCTTTCTACTCGGAAAACTATGCTACTGCTGAGTCTGCTACTGAGCCTCCATCTTTTCTATAAACTCTTCTTTGCACTCCTCAATATCTGACTGACATCGATCCATGTTTACTGGGAAAACTGTGTTGCTAATAACTTTGCTACCAAGCCTCACACTCTACTGTCAACACTGCTTTGCAGTCCTCAGTATCTGACTCACATTGATCCTCCTACTACTGAATACGGTGGGACCTTGTAGCAAGGTAATGATCCACAATAGAAAAACACCTCAATGGACCCTGCCCAAATTTTTGTAACTCTTGGGACTATTTCTTCACATCGCACCACCTCTCACCTAGAGATATGGCTGCATGTGCTCCCTCTACCCACTTGTTTGATAATTTCCTCCTACGGGAGGTCTCTCCTTCAGTGGATGTTTCCACCCTATCTCCTCTCTGCTTCTGCTTCTCCATTTGTGGTTGCTCCATAAGTTGTTGTGGCTGCTTCTAAGGCTGCATGTTGAGAGGTCTAAATGGTCCCTCTCAACCACCAAATCTCTAGTATCTTCTTTTCTCCTCAACGATTTTCATGAATGAGCTAAATCTAATTTACTCATACTATTGTTGCTACTGTTCCCCTACATTTTCCGCATTGTTTCTGCAACTGCTGCAATAATGCATTTGACTTTTCCAAATCTTGCAGTGCTAGATTCCATAGGGTTGCTCCCTCTGAAACTAGACTCCCTCTAAGTCTCGATCTCCCTATGGGAAATATATTTGCCCCCGAAACTTCCAATATCGACAATCAAAAACTTTTTTTGTGTCACTAAACATTAGCTCATTGATCAACCCACTAGGAGCCTTCTAGCTCCATTAAGAAGTTTGCACAAAAGATCTTATGGATATTCCCTCAACTAGAGCTCCATCAATTTGCAATTCGAAATTCACATGCAAGGAGAATTTCAAATTCTTTTGTTCTATTGTGATTTCATCTGCAATACCATGTAGAAATTTCTACAAATTTACCAGTGATATCATGTGGATATTTCTACAAACCTAACTCTGATACCATGTAGAAATTCCTTGTAGATTCAAACCACTAATTGTAATTTACTAAAACAATACACTTGAATCTACTCTACTCATCACATGAAATAATTAAACAATCGAGAAATCACGGAGCATAGAAGAGAAAGAATTCAATCAACACATTACACAATTATTCCCATGGAAAGCCACAACTAAAATCCCTTGCTATCTATATATTGCATTAGTAAGGAAATACGAGAAGATTACAATATTTTTCTCAAGCCTGAATAACCTATGCATTATCTCTATCCGTCCCACTGATTCCTAGACAAGCCTTGGATGAATACAATATTCTTTGCTAAACCTTGAGCTCAACTAGCACAAATATTTTCTATCCTTTGCTTAACTCACTGCCTTTGGCCAACACTTAGACAAATTCCTAGCCTTCCAAGCTCCTAATTCCTTGCACTATTCAATGAGGAATTGGGCCCTTATTTAATAGGAATTTTCATCGTTTAAATTTTGAAGTTCCTTTAGGCTCTTCCTCTAACTGCATGCACCATCTCTACAATTCTAACGAGTATACAACTAATAGTATATTGTCCCTGAACTCAAATATTAGCTGGGTCTTTCCCAGATGTAACATGCATGAGTTATTTATGAGTGAATCTTCAATTTACTAGTTTATCACTTCAAGAAACACCACATTGCGCTTCATGCAACACCACATTATAATTTAGGAAGTACCACACTACACTTCAGGCATCACCACACTCGACTACATGAAACACCACATTATTAGACCTTCCATTAGTTCATCCATTAGTTGGAACTAGTTTAATTGACTTTATCTCAATTAAACTGAATTAATTAATTACAACTCAAAATAAAATCAACCAGGGCTCCTATAATGTCGGAGACACTCTACATGACTCTAGTTACACCCTCAACTCGAATTAACTAAACCACCTATGTCAAATTAACTTAGTTGACTAATACAAGTTGTCATGAGCTATGGGATTATAATTTTATTCCCAATTTAATTCAAGGACAACATTAAATTAAGATTTGCTTGTTGCATTTTTAATAGAGGTGTTATATAACCTTGACTGATTTTGACCTCTTATATGCTTTTAGATCGAGACTACTCAACCATAAATTAAACATACTAATAATCTCTAAACTCACATAACCTAATAAACAAAAAACAAAATTATAATCTTTTTAATTTACAAATTTTCGAAAATTATTTTTTAATATAAAAATTAAATTTAACATAAACTTAAAATTAAAAAATATTATATAACTTAAAATTAAAATAAATATTTAGATTTATTCAATTTTTAATGAAAAATACAAAATTGAAAAAACTTTATACTAAAAATGAGTTTATATTTAAAAATGACATGAATAAGAAATTGTAACTTTATTACCTTTATTTCCACATCAACGTAAAACATAGAATTGAAAAAACTTGGTATTAAACTAACTAGTTATATCAACGAATTGAAGAAAGGCCCCAAGCTAAGTTGGATCTCGAATGATGTTGATATTATTTTGCTTGTTGAAACTTTGGATCACAAAGAATCTAAGGTCCCTAACATAGATGGCTTTACATTATGATCTACTTGGAATAAGTGATCCTCCCGTAGAGGCATTGGGGGTATAGCTTGTTACATTAAGAATAGCATCTCTCCCCATGCTAAGATTTATAATAACGACCCTTACAACTGATATAGTTGGATAGAAATTACTGACATTTATGATAAAAATACCTACATAATAATCTGTTATTCCCCCCCATCAATTCTAACTTATATAAGAAAAAGGGTCTAGATAAAAATAGTCCTTACAATGGTTTAGAGATTGATATTTCTAGCCTAAGGAATGAAGGCAATGTCCTTTTGATGGGTGACTTTAATTCTTGAAGTTCAAGCAACCAAGCTATTTTCTAAGCAATCATTCCAACCCTAATCCTGTTTAGTTAGACGAAGACCTTCCTCTGGCTAGCCGGTACAAAAGGAGCTCTGAAGACCTTGGGGAGAATTTGTTTGGGCCGGAGCTAGTCATGCTCTATAGTGTTCAGGATCTCATAACTTCCAACGGTCTAAAGAAGTGGCCCAATTCTAGCCAGATGACTGCATCCATGGGCTTGGTAGCAACGTGGTAGACTATGTTATCTCAGATCTCCCTCTATATAATGAAATAACAAATTTTGACATCTTCAACGACCACGAACTTGACTCTGATCATAAGCCTTTACTTATAACTCTCAATTTTGTCATGCATAGAGATCCCATAGAAGATAATCCTTATAGCCAAAAGAAGTTAATATTTGATAGAAATAAAAAAGATCTCTTTCTAAATGAATTAAAAATAATTTGCTTCATTTATCTAGTATAGACAACATCGAAGATCTCTATCATAATATTACTACAACCCTCCCATATTCTATTAACAATTTCTCGATTCAACTTTCAAGTAATAAAATAAATAGCAAAACTAACCCATGGTATGACAAAGATTGTAAAAGTGAGAGGAGAGCAATTAAGTTATTGACGAATCTCTTAAAATTGGCAAGATAAAAGTATAAAAAGCCCTAACTAAAAGGAAAAAAGGCAACATATTCATAAAATACAAGAGAATCTCTTGCACCTCTCTAAGGTAGCTCCTAAGAAATTTTAGAGGCATATTCTAACTAGGAAAACTAAAGATAATAATAAAATTGCTTTACACGACTGGAATTCCTATCTTAAAAAGCTTTATGAATATCCAAATGCCATCGATAACTTTGAAACCTTTCTCATAAGGAAATAAGTTTTCTCATTAGAAGACATTGATTTTGTGGTTAACCGCTTGGCTAATGGGAAATCTAAGGACATTGAAGGTTACCAGGGGGAAATCTTAAAAATTGGAGGTCATGTCCTCATCCCCCACAGTCACAAGCTATTCAATCAAGCGGTCAAGCAAGGGTTCCCTAAACCATGGACTCAAAGCCTCATTATCCCTATTTTTAAAAGTGGGGATACAAATAACCCCTCTAATTATCGGACAATTATGATCAACCCTCTCCTAGCCAAGTTATATGGTATTATTTTGGAAAGGAAGTTGAGCATATGGCTTAAAATTGAAGGTAAGCAAGATAATGGCCAAGAGGGTTTTAGAAAGTAGCACTCAACAACAGACCACCTCATTATGCTTAGGATCATTATGGAGAAATGCCGCAATGATAAATCCAATCTCTTTTGTTGCTTTGTGGACTTTAGAAATGCTTTCGATACGGTTCCTAGAAACAACTTTTGGAACATATTAGAAGAACTAAAGGTTCCTTTTGAGTTGAGAGCTACCTCTATAAGGTTATACAAGAATGTATTTGCCAAGTTAAAGCACAATGAGTGGTGGTCAAAAGACATTAAGTGCAATATCGAAGTTAAACAAGGTTGCCCCCTATTTGCATTTACATCGACAAGCTAGAAGGTTGTTTAGAGGACACAGCATGTGCTGGCACGATTTTAGCATGGGTATGATTGTTAACACTGTAAAAAAAAAAAGTTATGATTATCAAATCCAAGGACACTTACACTAATTTTATGTATGAAAATAGTAACTTGGAGGAAGTGTCTTCCTACAAGTACCTAGGAATTGATATTCATCACAAGCTCAACTGGAACTATAGCATTGAGAAAATGATTAATGGGGGATGGAAAGCTTATTTTGGTGTTGAAAATAATTGTAAAACAACAAACCTTGTAATGTGGGATAGAAAGAAGTTCCTCTTTGAAACTTTAGTCACTCCGATTGTCTTATATGGATGCGAGGTTTGGGGTTGTAGCATCTCTAGAGAATCCTAGAGAAAGATTGAGCAAATCCAGAAGCATTTTATAATGTATAACCTCAAAATTAAAAGCAACACATCCTATCCTATTCTCCTTATAGAAGTGGTTCTTTCCGCCTACTGTTGTACAAGCACAAACTCAATAACATAAGAGACCATAGACTTCCTAAGCTAGCTTTAAATTCCAGCCAAAACCACCTAAGGCTCAAACGAGGTTGGTATAAAGACACTAGGGTCTGGTTAAACCATTGGGAGATCGACGAGAATGTTACATTGCAAAACATTAATAACATTAAAAATATTGTTACTTCTAAGTTCAAAGAAAAAATGTGGTGTGAGAAAGATTTAGCAGCTAAAAAAAAATTAAGATATTATAAGGAGGTCATCAACCCCATCCTAGAAGATCAAAAGTATTTCTCTGTTTAACTAGCTCAAAGAAGAAAATTAATATAGCCAAGATTATAACGTACTCTCATGATCTCCATAGTGAAATGGGTCGTTGGGCAGCTCCTAAAACAACATGGATGGAAAGATTCTGCCATCTCTATAAGAATACGAACATCGAGGATGAAAATCACTTCCTCTTAGAGTGCCCCGCTTACAACCACATTAGATCTCAGTTTCAAAACCTTTGTTGCAATACTGACCTTCCTAGCCTTTTACCTTGTCAAAATTACAGTGAGCTCCAGAGGCTTCTCTCCAAGCTTTTTGAGCATAGGAATAAAATCTTAAATCAAACTAAATAATTGGTTTCTTTAGGTCCAATAGACCAAAGTTTGGTCTCAGTCGAGGTTAACCACCACCATCATCATTTTAAAATGAAATCAATAAGAAATTATAACATTCTCTTATTGTTGAATAACTTAAAAAAAATTGTTCAAATATGTTATGCTGTGCTTTTACGAAATAAAATTTAATATATTTAAATTTTATATTTCTTTTAATAAAATATTAAAATTTTATTAATAATTTTATTATTTGTATTTAATATTAATATTTAATTTTTTTTTATTAAAAATAATTTATAAAATTATAAATATATTGAAAATATCCATATATATATATTTAATTAATTAAAATATATCAATTATCAAATTATAAAACATTTCCCCAAAAAAATTACCAATAAATAAATATAGTAAAACCACTCAGCTAACCTCCCATACAATATAAGACGTTGTAGAGGCAGAATTTATAACAAAGTGACTCCTAGATTGTTCTGAGTGGACAACGCCACTTACTGGATTTGGTTGCTGAAGGACTTGCACTGTACCACATGCCCACCGTCCGCGTTCTTCACCCCAGCTCGGAGATATTGATATATAAACTTTAAATGATGTATAAAAAATTAATTAATTATTCTAATAATTATTCGTTTTTAATTTTATATGATATAATTTAACATATATTATATTTAAAATGAGTAATAATTTAATATTTGTTTATAATATATTATAATATTATTTTTTCATATAAAGTTTAGAGTAGGTTATTACAGATTTTTTTTAATGAGTAATAATTTAATATTTGTTTTAATATATTATTATAATTTTTTTTTGCATATAAATGTTTAGAGTAGGTTATTACAGATTTTTTTGTTAATGCAGTTTTTGGTTGAAAAAAATGATGATTCGAAAATTCAGGGGAAAGTCTAGCCATACTAAAGGTTTGAGTAGTCTATTTTTCACGGTAAAAATTAAATTTATATTTTTAATTTTTTAAAAATAAATATATATAAATTGATTTTGTAAAAAATAACTATTATAATATATTTATAATAATTGAAATACACATTCTCAACTAAAATTTTAATATAGATTTAAAATTAAAATTAATGCTTGCATTTGATTCATTTTACAAAAATTAAAGAATTGAAAAAACATAATATTAAACTAACAATACATATGAGTTTATATCATTTCATGTGGAGTTCAAGAAAGATGGACCAAATTAATCTCCCATAGTGAAGTTTAAGGGGTAATTGTTAGGAGTGTTAGCATATAATTGACTTGGTGATAGAGTCAATTAACGTTTTTATGTGGACTTCAACAAAATGGACCAAGTTAATCCACCCAACTGAATTTCAACGGGTAGTTAGTTATTACCTCTAGAGCTGCTATGGTACAGATGTCAATTAACTCGGTCAAAATAAAATAAAATAAAAATAACTCTATATTAAAGTAAATTTTTTTATGTGAACTTCAACAAAGATGAACCACATTAATCTCCCCTAATGAAATTCAAAAGGGTAATTGTTAGGAGCATTAACTTACAATTGGCTTGGTGATAAAGTCAATCAATCTCCTAGAAAAGAGGGGATATAGTTATTAGTTACCTATGTATTCCATACACGTTAACGTTTTTATGTGGACTTCAATAAAGATGGACCAAGTTAATCCCCCAAATGAAGTTCAAGGGGGTAGGAAACACTATGGTAGAGATGTTGTAATGTTATGTCATAGACATTTAATTTGATCAAAATAAAATAAATTAAAAATAACTCTATGTTAAAATAAAAATGTTATCATATTTTCTTTATTTTATTAATTTTTGTTGGGAAGTGGAGTTAAACATGATTTGGTCAAGTTACTGTTGGTTTGTGAGCTCCAGGTTTATGAAAGCTCATGGTATTGACCCATGGTATTCATGTGGAATACATGCTATTTAAGGAGAGGAATTAGGTGAATTAAACCAGCATCAATCTTAACTCTGAATATACCAAGCGCAGAGAATGCTCAATTCTCTTTGCATATCTTTAGTAAATCCAGAGTTAAGCTAGATATAAACTTTGCTCATAATATTTTCCTTATGTAATATAGACTATTGAAATACATGATATTTCGTTTGTTAAAATAACTCTCTAACGCAGAATAGTAAATATGTTCTTAGTATATGTTTTTCACTATAATTTTCCCAATATTATTTGTGTTGCTATCATATCTTAATGTATCTCTCTCATAGAGTGAACTTACTCGTATCTGATTTATCTATTTTTATAACTTGGAGACGAATCAGAGCCATAGTCCCTTTAAGTAGCATTTAGTATCAAGTTAATGTTCTCATCTAATTGTGGCCACAACAGTAGGAACCGGCCAAAGCAAAATGTGGATAAAAAAATAAGGGTTTCATCCCGCCGAATGAAAATCGAAGTCACACGTTGGACATGTCATTTTTCCAATTTTCTAATTTCCCCAAGTTCAACAGGCTAGAGATAGTCTTTCTCTTTTGTTGATCACGCAAATATTTCCTCGAAAAATTTCACAATCATACCAAAGAAAAGTATAAATGCGAGGATGTTTCACTTTCTGTTCTTGTAAACCATGGAGCACTTAAGGGTTCTCGACTATTCTATTAATGTCAAATATTAGAATATTTGTTCTCAATACTTATTGATCTGGATGATGTTAATATTATTTGTTCTCAATACTTATTGATCTGGATGATGTTGATATTATTTAGGGTAGAAATTCTGTGATAGGAAGTGGAGTGCCTTCTAAAAGATCAAGACGCCTGATTTCTAAAAAAATAAAGTTTGCACCCTAAATATTAACATTTCTAAAAACTTCTAATGCAAATGCCAACCAATATTCTGACTTTCCCATAAATGGAACGGAGAAATTGTATAAGAATATGAAGTCTAACCAATATTCTAACTTTCCCATAAATGGAACGGAGAAATTGTATAAGACCCCACATCTGGTATTCAAGTATCTGTAGAATTTCTTTATGATTATCAACACACAAAACACTTTTCTGTATAGTTATCAAATTCCAATTCTATTAGATACTAAAAAAATTGACTACCTAAAATATCAAGTTTATTTTTTTTAATTTTTTAAAAACTTGTATATATTTTTACTTTACATCTTTTTAACTAATTATTTATAAATTAAAACAATTAAAAATATTATACATGTATCAAATATAATATTATTTTATAACAAAAACTATAAAATTGTATAATCTTTACAAAAGTGAAACAACATCAAATCATAAATTTAATATAATTAATAACTAAAACCTAAATCTCTCATTTTACATTTTGCAGATTTTGTCTCTTCATTGCATTTTGTTGAAAGTGCACTATGCTCGTGTCCATTTGACACAGAAAACACAGTAATTGGTATCATTTATGAGGCACGTCAGAGTATAAAAAACTTTTAACTGTGAAATACTGCATTGTGAAGCTGAACAAATTGCCTGACGTTTACGAGGAAAGGCTTTAGCAGAGAAACTACCTAGTAGGTGATTTTTTTTAGTTTGGCAGATCTACAGCATATGCAACGGACACCCTACCTGGTAATCGTTTGCAATAAGGGTGACCTACTCTCGTCGCGAAGGCATGTGAGCATGAGAGTAGGTCAGCCTTATTGGTAACGGTCAGCAGGTAGTGTGTCCATAGCAGACGCTGCAGATTTGCCAAACTAAAAAAATCCCTCGCTAGGTACTTGCTGTGAGAAAGCCAGCCATTTGTTCAGCTTCCCAATGAAGTATTTCACAGTGGCCTCATTGGGGGACCAAAAATGAAATTGGAGAACATTAATCATTAATGCGGCAAACGGCGCCGCACACTGTTCCCATGTCATTAAGTTGAATGTGAGTCTGCAGGAGTTGGTAAGACTCATTATTGATTCTCTTTGTGAAGAGTCTTCGTTTTTCTGTCATGGTATGGGAGCTCAGGTGAGCTGCTTGGAGGAGGCCGAGGACGTGAGTGGCAGTGGCGAGGTCCCGTGCTTGTGCAAATCGTGTGAAGCCGAGCAATTTGTATAAGCCTGGGTGGTGCGGGCTCAGTGGTGTCAAGAGTCGGAGTCTGCGTGGAAGAGTTATAGAGCGAAGAGCATTTACGAGAGTTGTGATTTATTATTAGGAGCGTTGATATCCTTTCGTGTAGTTGTGGAAACGTGCTGCCAACCCTTTTGAGACACACATGTGGAGGAGGCGCAGTGTTGTTGGAACGTGAAGCTGTGGGTGCATTCTACAACTGACTGAGGTCTGGTTTATGGTTTATTAGAGGCGTGACTGTGTGAAATTGCTGAGCAGCGTTGAGTTGTTTTCCGAGCGGAAGATTGGTGTGGCTTGTCGCTGCGTAGTGGGTGACCGGTTTTCTGAATCATTCGATTGACATGATACCTTGGTCGTAGCCTGTAATATTTCCATCTTAGTAGGGTCAGAGTCTGATTCCTATATTCCTCTATTCCTTAGTCCATGCAGGATTGCTCAGTTTGTCCTCAACTTAGCTTCTTTCTTGATATGAATGTTTGAGTATTCTGGACTTAGGCAAGTGTGCAACAATCTTAGACCAGCTGCAAAACCCCCACGAAATACTCCTCAATTGTCTGGAATTTGCATTCAGAGTTAACAAGAAACAAAAACAACTCAAAAATCAAAATCACCTGTTACCGAGCTGGGAATGGAGATTGATAGTGAGTTGCTCTTCATATTCTGATAAATCCCTTGTTTCAGGTCTGGTCTTGGCCCTTGGGTAATTCGTCCACCTTAATTTATAGTTCTTATTGCATCTGAGCAGGCTTGCAAGAAAAAAAGACTCTACATTTCTCATTAGTACGCAGACTCAATAAAGAAACCATATATTTTCTTGAAAAAAATTATATATTACCTGCCGAGTTTTAGAACTGCACGCCAGTAGCGATGGTTGTGGTTGAGAATGAAATAAATTAGCTTTTGGTTCTCCTCGGGAGTCCATAGTCCTTTTTCTAGACATTCTTATCACAACACGATTGTCTCCCTATCTCAAAAGGCTGATAGAGGGTAACTTGACACTTCTTCCAGCTAGCTATCTATATTGATTAAATATAGAAATTGATATATATGCTTATCTAATTCTTTGCTTTCCTTTATTCCTTGAGGCCTGCGTTTTCTAGGTCTTCGTGCTTCTTGCCCATGTGTTCAGCCCACAGATGCCACAAGGACACAACAAGAAGATTAAATAGTGGACATAACAGCAGGTAAACCGGTCAGTCATTTCAAATCTGCTTATGGACCTGCCTGCGTTTGAGGAGATGCTGTCATCTATGAGAACTGACCGGGTGGACTGGTGCTTTGTTAATAAGTCAACTTGAAGAAAAATATTTTGTTTTGTGCTTCTCACCATTGCTTTGTGAACTGTACTTAAATCCTTTGAATGAACGTGATTCTGGGTTGTGTGAAGATGTGTTGAGTAGTCGCTGAGTGGCAGGGTGTATATGGCAGAGTGGCGTGGCTTAAATAGCCAGCCACTGTGTGAAGTAAAATTTGTGTAAAGCCCTCGTGGAGCTGATGTGGAAGGGCGATGTTGTATCTAGAGCAGTGTCAGAGAGTTGGCTAGTGGTCATGGTGTCGGCCGGGCACCCAAGTGGAAAAAGGGCGGATCCAAGGCTAAAGGTCGCAAGACTTGTGGAGTTACAAATTGAAAAGTGAAAGTCGTGTAGGTTGAAGTTGAGTGAAGAGCAACCGAAGAAAGGAGGTAAGTCTGTCGTGGACAAATGTTGTGCTGTCTGTATCGAGCCTGCAGTAGCTGTGTGCTTGGGTGAAAGATCAAAGATCAAGAGCATAAATTTGTTGGTTTCGTGCTATTGTCTGTAAATTTGTTTCCGAGAGGCTTTCAATAAAATCTTTGCAGATCAGTGGGAAGATCCGTTCAAAGCCGTGGACTTGATGAAAGATGACGGTGGAAAGTCGATTGCGGCGTGTTGTGTGCTGATTGTGAAGACCTGGAGTCTTTTTGCAGATTGAAGAGTGTTGAAGACGGTTGTGGATGTCGTTGAGTACGGAGCCAGTTGAGAGATTTGTGGAGGTGATTGTGTTGTTTTGGTGCGGCTGCGTGACCCGTAGAGGGTCGAACCATGACGTGGATGTTGGTAGAGTGAACACTGCTGCCCCATTTCGGAGCGACTAAACACATCTCTGTGCCTACGTCCACTTTGAAGCGGTGAGGTTATCAGTGCTCAATCCTTATTTCAATCGGTCACGAAGTAGCGTGTCCATGGCAGATGCTGTAGATCTGCCAAACTAAGAAAATCCCCTGCTAGGTACTTGCTCCGCGAAAGACTTTCCTCATAAACGTCAAGCAATTTGTTCAGCTTCCCAATGCAGTATTTCACAGTGGCCTCATCTGGCGGACCAAAAATGAAACTGTTCAGCTTTCCCAGTGCAGTATTTCACAGTGGCCTCATCTGGGGGACCAAAAATGAAACTGGCATAGATCCCGGTTATGATTGGAGTCGCCAAAGTTAAATTACGTTAACTTAAAGTGGCACGAGATCAGCAGACAAACTGATTTGTTGGATGGTCCGTGGAGGCCTTTGCGATAAGTCGAGGGCAGAAGTACCAAGTAAATGAGCACTTATCCACTTACCCGGGAGCTGGTTTTTTGGCGCACTAGCCACCCATGTACGCCACCCATTTCCTGCTCGTGTTTAGAAGCGAAGAAAAATAAACTGAATTTCAATTAAATGTAGAGGTTAAATTCACAAACCTTCAACATGAAGGACATACCTCACATGAAGGACATACCTCTGGAAAAAATTCTAAATGATGATGTACTGCACTATTGGTCGAAAATTGTCCAGAGCAGACCTTTAAAGACAGCTTAGATTTAATTTTAGATTTCTTTCTTAACTTGGTAGATCAGGAGTTAGCTCAAATTTAAGATAGTTCAATCTTTTTCTATAAATAGTTTATATTGCACATGAATACTATAGATCAATATCATGAGTTTTCAATACCATCGGTCAATATCATGACTCATCTTCATTTTGTTCCTTTTATTTTTAGTGTTATTTTTATATTTTTATTTTATTTTGATATTGTAATGATCTCAACAATATCAAAAACCCCATAGCATCCAAAATCATAGACTTTACAACTATAAGCCAAATTTTCAAAAATTTATTTTAATTTTTGAAAATAAATTTTTAATTTATTTTTTAATTTTCCTATGAACAATACTAACTTTAGCACCATGAAATATATTTATTTATTTGATCTTTACATGAAACTTACATGAAACTTTCACTAAATTCAAAGAAAAAATTACTTATGTAAAATAGAATGAAAAATCCCACCTGATCTACTTGTGACTCCCCATCAGAAAGATTTCCCTGAAATCTCTCACCCATATGCCCTTGAACTAATACTGTCATTAGTTTTCTTTCTAATCCCATGGGAAATAATCAATGTGCTAATCCAATTTGTTTTACATTATCAAAAGAATGCATTTTTTTTAAAAATAAAAAATTTCTCAATTGACTATATTCCTCACGCCAGCCATACATTATCAAAGGAATGCATTTTTTTCAAAAATAAAAAATTTCCCAACCGACTATATTCCTCACGCCATTATTAATGCTAAATCAATAAAATAATCTATTTGTGGATTTCATGATGAGTTCCTAAAACATACTTCAATGTAATTAGTAAATCCACTTCCAGCTATACCTATGTTGAATAATTTTGTTTCACGATTAAACAATCAATTATCTCCTCAATGAGTTTACAAAGAGCACATTTGTTCCGCTCGTTGAAATTGCTATTTTGTAATCTATCACAAGTTAATATTATGCTCAACAATAAACACCATGCAAATAACTTCAATTTATGAGGACATTTTTAATTCCAAATCTAGCACAACCCACGGGGATTCACCCTATTTTCCAATATCTTGTCATTTTAATACATATAAGGGGTTTTAAAATTATGAAAGGAAAATTCAGAATATTGTAGGTATTTTTTGGGAGGGAAGGGTGAGGGTCAAAGGAGGGGAATGTATTGTATTGATGGGAGGGGAATGTATTGTATTGATGGGTTTGAAGGAATTGGGGTGTATAAAAGGGTTTTTAGTAAAAATGTATTTTTTCGTATTAGAAGAAATTATTTTGAGGGGGATTCAGTGCAAGGATTATATGAAATATTTATCAATATCCAGGGAAATAATTATATTCTTGAATTTCTATATATCAAGATTAAATTTATATTGTTATACTTTATTTAATTTAGAACTTTTGATTGCGCCCTTCCATGATCAAAGAGTTTTCACAAGATAGATTAATAATATGATGATCTTTTTCAAAATATAATGATTAACCGAGAGCATTTAATGAGAGAGAGAGAGAGAGAGGGATGATGATGATGATGATGATGATGACTTGATGTAGTAGCCTTCCTTCAAGATGAATGGGGATACTTCAATCTTCTTCCTTGTGACATTTCTTATATCCTTCGTTGTGTCCTTTCTGCAAATGAGGTCCTCCAAAGTAATTTTGATGAATGTATTCCACTTATGCCAACAAGAGTGATATTCAAGCTACCTTCTCCTCACATTACCTTTTATACCACGTTGAGAAATCAACATGAAAGTGATTAGGGTTGATTTCACTTTGACTTACTAATTTCTCATGATTATGTGTTTCCTTATTATTATTTTTATTCTGGTATGATAATAAAATTTTTTAGCAAAACCATAAATAATGAATATAAAAACAATACAATGAACATAAGAGATATATTGCAATCAAAGGAAAATCCCCTTTAAGGGGATAACCCAAAAAATATTCTCATCTTATAGAATTAGATTATAGTGAGAATTCCAAGAACCAACCATCCAGACCAATAATTTCGAGAAGATCGAAGCCAACCCTACTTTAAATATCTTGCAAAAAGTTAAAGTCAATTTGTATGAGTAATATTCCAAACTCTCTAAATTGGGTCAAGTCTTATATTTTGGGCCCCCAACAATAGAACTTCAGATCTACACTAACTTCAAGATTTTTTTACCCCTACAATGGCTCTAAAAAATTCCACGTGTGAGATAAATTCGTAGAAAAGTAAACTTTAAACTCACACACACTCTCTCTCTCTTTTCTTCCTTACATCTTCACTCTTCTTTCCAGGTTTCTTTGCTGGTATCCATGTGTAAGATAAATACGGTAGAAAAGTAAACTTTAGACTCTCACACTCTCTCTCTCTCTTTTCTTCCTTAGATCTTCACTCTTCTTTACAGGGTTCTTTGCTTGTATTTCTCTTTCTTCTCCGCAAAAAAAATTAATTTGCTTGATATATCCTCCAAATGAGGTCAAAATGTCTTTCACTTACACACATCCAAGAGGTTAAATGGGTCACTTTTAGGGTCGACTTATCCATATAGGGCCATCCTCCTCTTGTGGCAACAAAATTTACATATTGAAACAAATAAAAATTATTTCTTCACTTTTTGTTCAAAGTCAAAATGGGACTTACTCTAGTACTATATTTTGACTCTAGGGGAATATTATTTTGACTCAAAACAAATGTTATTTTGACTCAATGAACCCTAGAAGCATGAAGAAAAATTTACTTGAGCATGAAACCCATTCTTGAAAAAATAAATTTATTTTTATTTCTTTTTACTTTTACATAAAATATATAATTACATAAGTACAATGACAATTAGAAAGACCAAACCTAATTACAATTTTCAACAAGATTTGGGGTTGCAATAGACACCTTGAAGAGGTTTAAAATGATAAACAACAAGCCTTCTCCAACACAAACAACTATTGATTTTCTATTAAGTAAGGAAGATTGTAGCAATAATGTAGATCCAACAGTAAATAAAACATGTTTTTGATTTTAAGGAATTTAACCACAATTACAAGTTGTCTAATGTATGCATTGATTTTTCTCTCTAGATTCGTGGAGACTCCAAAAGACAAACATTTGTGAGCAACTAAAATAATTATATGGTATGTTAACAGAACCAAGATATGTGGAATTTTCTATACCATAATAAATGAATTTAGGATGGCTGCATATATAGGCAATGAATGGAAAGGAATATGATAGAAATATCACATTACATTATATTTCTCATTTGTTTTCAAGAGTCAATTCATGGGATTCCAAGAAAGAACCAATTGTTTCTCTTTCCACAGCTGAAGGTAAATCAATGTTGTGAAAATCACGATAAAATTGCGATTTTATCATTTTATCGCGATTTTTTCCATAAAACGATTTTATCGTGATTTTTATACGAATTTATCGCGAGTAATTTTTTTTGCACGATTTTTATGAAATTATCGCAATAAATTTGAATTTATGGTGATAACAATTGAAATTATCATGGGGGTCTCTGGTAGCAAGGTTTTAAGTAAAAGTGACATTCTCCTTAATCTTCATTTTCATCCTTTTACTTAAATTTTTAACATTACCATGAAATGACTCAGGATGTTTGAGAGTGGTTCTGGCCTCATTGGATTTCAAATGGAGAAAGTAGAATTTTAGATTTAATTCAAAATCCAGCAGACTTATCTTTTTTTCAAGATTTCAGGATTGGGAGATTGTAATGTTTCTAGGTGACCCCACTTGCCTAGGCTACCCCTGCCACCAGTAGAGGACGTGGTCTACCTCCTATAGCTCCTACTTCTAGTTCTTTAGCTTCTATAGAATAGCAGACTCCACTGCCAACTCCACCAGCACCAGCATCTACATCTAGAGGGAAAGGGAAAGTTGTGGCATTTTCTCGTAAGAGGGGCAAAGGAAATCAATAGGATTAGACTTCAGTTCTTTTCTTCATTTTATTGTATATGACATTATGACATGATGAGATACATTATTATATTTTTTGTTGATATTTTGAGGTTGAGTTGGGACTCAGGAGTCAGGACTTACTATTTAGGGCATGATTCAATGTTATGTGTGATTTTAGCACTAGAAATGATATTAAACATCTTATATATTATTTCTTTTATCATATTTATGTGTCAATGTATTTATTTTATGTTGTAGATGGTTTAGATATTAAAAAAAATTAAAATAAATGAAAAAATGAATATTTTTGTACCAAACGATTTTTTCCCGATTATTTCCGATTACTTCCCGATAATTACGATTTTTTCTGATTTTTTCCTCGCGCCGATATTATCCCGATAACGACTAATGCAACATTGAGGTAAATACTTAGCAGGAATAGGGTAGGTTCTCAAGAAATTTGGATGAGAAGAAATGAATTAAGGCATGAACAAGAAAATATAATAAATATATATTGTGATAAAACATTTGAAATTTCTTTATCCAAAAGCATAGTATTCCACAGAAAAAGCAAAAATATTGACCCAAGGTATCATTTAGTCAGAGAGTTAATCGATGATGTAGATATTATATAACAACATTGCAGGTTCCAAGAATAATATGCAAACATCTTGACCAAATAATTGACAAATGAAACTGTTATACGTTGAAGAGACATTTTCGGCATCATAAATATTAGTCGTTATGATTAAGCAAGAGTGATGGAGATAATCCAAAGTTCCACATTCACTCTCCATATCCTTGACAAACATTTTGTACCATAAAATATCCTATGACATATCTCTTTTAAGGATGAGTTTACGCATATTAAATTGAAATTCACTACAACAATTATCCTTGTATGGATGGGCATGTACAAAACCTGGTGAAACTTGTTTTCTTTTCATATTTTCTATTTTTTCATGTGTAAAGTGATATGTATATACTATATTTTTGAGATCATGTAAATATAGCTCATGTCGTGTATTCCTTTCATGTGCATGAACATAACTCTTAATATCTATGTGAACATAGTTGTAAAATATTTCTTAGTATGTGTGACAACAAAGTTGTAATGAAGGATTTTTGAAGTTGTTAAAAAAAGAGACATAATCTTTAGTTTTCTAAATAAAATACTCTATTAAACTGAATTAATATAGGCTTTAATTTGAATTTATTTTTATCTCAATCCTACTCTATTTTCATTTTCTTATTTCTGGCTCTTTCAACAATTTTTTCAATATCACTCTCAAGTGGGAAATCTACTTCTCTATAGAGGACAATTTAGGTGCCACATACAAAGCTCGATTCCATTTCTGGTAGTGTTTGTAACGCCTTTAACACCAATTGATGGGGTTCTAATTCACCTGAATCATTACAATTGTGGAGATAGCATCAAGTACCACTTAAATTTATATTAAGGAATGTAAATCCCCATATATAAAGTCAAGGAATTACACTAGATATCAAGTCATTTTTCATTCCCATGATACGTTATAAGGTGATGCAGATATGAATAGGCAATATTGGAAAACGTTACACTTAGTTGTTGCAACCTTAAGAATACTTATGCAGTGATAAAAAGAAGAAAGTGTAAGAATTAATTGGTAATAACGCTTCTACAAATTAGTCTGTTTCATGTTGTGGATATTTATTATCCATATCATTATTTTTCGCTATATTTGATAACCTGCTATTTTATGAGTGATTTAATGAATGACAAAGAAATTTGAATATGAAACAGACAAACTTTTGGAAGTGTTATTAATAATTCTCAGTATTTTCTACATTTACGTTTGTTCTTGTTGTTGAAGTAATTTTAAAATATCAACAACTATTTCTATTTTTTCTTGATATATCTTACTCTTACTTGCCTCACTTTCCAATGTGTCATGAGGATGTTGAGGGAGTCGAGTTCTATTTATAAGCCCCTGAATTTCTAAATGGGGATTTACTTCACTTAATCCTAATTGAAGTGGTAAATGATGCATAAAATCCCATCATATGTGCTATGAGACAAATAATATTCCCTTATGATCAAATCAAAACACTACACATAATATTTCTAAGTAATGAAACTAAAATATTCACGTTGGCATACTCTTATCTGTCTCTCTTTCCAAGGTCTCATGAGCATGTATAGGGATCAACAGGTATCATAAAAACCAATAATTTTTTACGTAGGGACAACAACTCCATATTCTACAAGTTCAATTTAAAGTGACAAATGAAATACAACTTTAGGAAGATTGAGAAGAAAAATTTAGAAGTTTGAGATATCTTTATGGGAAAAATTAATGTTAAAGTAGTATAGGTCTGAATTCTCTTTCTACTTTATATTCACATGTAAGTGTTCCACTTAACTTTGAATACGCAGATAAGGAGGAAAAATGGATAACAACATTGGATTAAGAAATAGATATTATAGAAAAGAATGATAAGTGGGAATCAATGAGTCTTCCACAAGGACAAAAAGTCATAGATGTAAATTTGGTCTATAAGACCAAAACAAATGCAGAAGGAATGATGGAAACACATAAATCAAGACAAGTTCTTAAGGGATACAAACAATATCCTAGAAGAGTTTACATTGAGATGTTTTCTCTCGCTGCAAGAAATGGAGTCCATGAGGACAATTTTAGCAATAATTTCCCAACATGAGTGGAAGGTATATCAAATGCATATGAAATAATCCTTCTTGAATGGAGAATTGAAAGAGCAAGTGTATGGAGAGAAGCCACCTAGTTATGAGGTTCATAGGTAAGAATACAAAGTGCATAGACTAAGGAAATCTCTTTACAGGTTGAAGGAAGTGCCATAACCATGTATGGCAAAATAGAGTTATAGTTGTTGAACAATTCCTTTAACAAAAGTGATGGTTAGCCTACCCTCTACATCAAATAAAGTGATCATAGTAATTTTTTTATTTTTTTTATACGTATATTATCTATTTTTCACTTGGAGTGATGATCTTCATATTGTTAATTTCAAAAAGTTCATGAAAAATGGGTTTAAATGAGAGATTTGGGGTTCAGGTATTTTTTACGCATAAAGGTGAAAAATATTGAACATGGCACTATTATTTATCAAACAAGATATGAAAAATACATATTAAGGAGGTTTCAAAAGAAACGAAACAAGCCTTATCCACCAAAAATACCATGGGTTTGGCATTAAGTAAAAAATATTCTAGCAAAAATGTAGATCCAACGACATAAAAAAGGTTGGTTGGAAGTTTTATGCATTTAAGTCCAACTAGATATGATATAATGTATGTATTATCTTCAGTCTCTAGATTTATGAAGACTCCAAAGCATGCAGACTGGTTAGAAACTAAAAGAATGCTAAGGCATTTTAATGGAACTAATGGATATGACATCTTGTATACCACAACAAATAAATTCAGGATGGTTATATATAAAGACCATGACTACGAAAGAAGTATAGATGATATAAATAACACATCAAGCTATGTTTTTCATTTGGTTTTGGGGTTCATTTAATGCACTTATAAGAAACATCTTATTATTTCTCTTTCTACAACTGAAGTTGAATATGGAGTTGCAACAGTTGTAGCTTCTGAGGAAATTTGGATATGGAGGATGTTGAAAGGTTTGAGGCATGAACAAGAAGAGAAAACAAAGATATATTTGTGACAACATCTCTACAATTACTTTATCAAAAAACTTACTTTCACAAAAGAGTTTAACATATTAAAAAAAGATACCATTTCATTAGAGAGTTGATCAAGGGTGGAGAGATTATTTTGTAACATTTCAAGAATCAAGAACATTATGCAGACAATTGCGCAAAATTATCGGGAAACGAAATTTTTATACATCTAAGAGATAGTTTCAAAATCATGAATATCGGTAGTTATGATTTAGGGGGGTGATAGAAATGAATCGATCTATTGAATTCACCTGTCATATCCTTGCCAAAATTTGTGTACCATAAAACATCTTGTCACAGATCTACTTTCTAGGATGAAATGGTGGATAATAAATTGAAGTTCACTAGCGTAATACTCCTTGTATGGATGGGCTTGTACAAAACCCTATGAAACTCGTTTCCCTTCCACATTTTGTATTTTTCTATGTGTAAAATTGTTGAGAAATATCGAGCATAAGGAGTTAAAATATTTCTCTTATTGATAATTACTTGTGATATAATTTTACTTCTTAGCTTATAGTTTTCTATTCATTATATTATTATCTTATTTTTTCCATCAAGACAATTACCAATATGCACAATAAAAGACAAGAGACATAGTATCTAGGCTTGTCAAATAGGGCCAAAACCTCTCACCTCTTGAGAGAAAAACCTAATCAAAATTATTTTAATAGATCTTCAATTGATGAATACAAAGACCATGAAAAAGACCCTTGACTCTAGTATCCTACCAAGAAACTTATAACTAACCTTGATGTTCTACCTCTTCCCAGTCTCAACTCGCTTCTTGATCTCGTACTGATCTCCTCAGCTTCCTCTAGAGAAAATCGTTATTTATCCTTCACACTTATTTTTTTCGGCTTCCTCTAAGAAATCTTGGTCTCTATGTTTTCACTCACTTCCTGTAGAAAATTTTGATCTCTATGCTTTCATTGGTATCCTCTAGAGAATCTTGATCCCGATCCGTATCTTGGTCACCCAGAGAATCTCAGTCTCTTAGGTTTACCCTAGATCAAAAACCCTAGTCTCCTTAAGAAAGACCTATATTTCTTCTCTTCGGCCTCCTTCTATGACATTCAGTACCCAATCACAAGTTCCCTTAATTCAACAATAAGTTTTGCTTCGATCTTCTCTTGATGCCTTCCATCCTTATTGTTTTGTACCAAAAACAAGTACCTGAGAAGAATGCTTCCTTCACTGACCCTAGAAGAAACCTTCCTTCTCTATCCCTACCAAAAAACTTCCTTTGCTATACCCATAAGAAATCTTGATAGCCCTTTTTCGCACTTCTACTTTATAGGCGTCTTCTTCTCACTTCTCTTCACCAAATTCCTTGTCGAGTTTCTTTCCTTTAAGTGAGGTCAAGCGTGGTTACTTATACACATATTCTCATGTTCCTTAGGCGAACATGATCACATGTAGGAAGGCCGACATCTTCTAGCAAGTTCTTTCCTCGTTCTAGGCTGACTTGAAGAGGATAAGTAACAAGATATTGGAGGATACTTTACATTGACAAGTTTGACCTTTTATAATGTGTAACATGACTTCATTACATGACAATGACTCTCTCATTTTATGATTATATCACAAATATTTCCTAAACACTCTCATTGGGAGTCTTGACTCGAAAATAAAATCTCTTGCCCATGAAGCACATGAAGAAAGCAATACAATAATTTTATTTCTCTTCTTTACATCTCATTACATAAAATCATAAATACATGTTAGTATGATGACCGAACCTAGTTACACTTTTCAGCACTCCCTCTTAACTAGGGAGGTATTCGTAATGGTACTTTGACATTCTCAATCTGAATAATTTATCATAAGAATAATTTTGATTGGTAACTTATTTGTATATCATCATATAAACCAGCATTGTCACATAGCAAGGTCTTGAATAATAACTCTATCTCTCCACAATATCTAAGCTCAATGTTGGTGAGACAAATGATTTATAGAAAATCCTATCATTGTCTCTCTAGAATAGACCCCACCCAGGTTCTCACGGAGTGTTCCATTAGGACTATTCTTATTTGGGATTCCTAGTCCTCAAAGAATATCAGTCATCTATGATCACTCTTCTCTTGGATGCCCTATCCCATTGTGAAAGAGTATTGAATGCCAAATTATTACCAAATCCTCCATTATGTCTTCCCAGATGAAGACCAAAATGATGTGTCTATCTCCCCCTCTCAAATAGGGAGGACATATTCCAATAAAGGAATATACTCATTCCTAAAAAATAAATATACCTATGTTCCTGCTTCACTTAGGAATTTTCAAGTTTCTCCCAAGAAATAAAATTCTTTGCAGGCTCCCTCTTAACTAGGGACCTACAATGGCTGCTTAGGTGGAGATGATGGTACAACCAGTTGCTTTGAGAAATCCTTTTCCTTCGATGTCATGAATATCTCTGTCTTGATGGCAACCACTCATAGGTCAATTCAAAATGGATAAAGGGAAACCCACTTTGTAACAAGTCAATTAAGAAGTAATAGGGTAATGGTATAGAAGAATAGGATGATGGAACAAGGGACTACAGATCAGAATCAAGAAGTTGAAGAAAAATGATGTTTTAATTTATCTTAAGCTATATACATAGGTTCAACTTGTCCAAGTAGTGTATGCAAGTAGGTTCACAGAACAAAAAGAGTGTATAGATATGCACACACTTTCACGGAAGGAAAATCATGTATGGGATGGAAAATTAAATCTAGAATAATACCAAGGGTCAATACCATGGTATTAACCCACAATTTTGGTCAAAGTAATGGATATTTGATCTTGTCCAAGAATACCACAGGTTCTAATTGTTGTTTTGGTCCGAGATATTGATAAATACTAAAACTATATAAGGAGAAGAAGATCAAAGGGCCATGTGCAAGTGAAAAGGGTTCCTTCTTTTATAGCATTATGTCTTCTTTTAATGTACCTATATTTTTTAAATGGTTTTCTAAGATTAGATATCTTCTTGATCTTATATTTGCGAAATCTTTTCTTATGATTTTTCTTCTTCATTGGCATCCATAGAAAAACTTCTCTACAACATTATTGAGAAGGATTTATGGCATTACCTTGAGCATTCTTTTGTCAACAAAGATATTTTAACTTTTCTTTGCATAAGTGGATTAAATCAACCCAATAAACTGAACTCAAGTTTTTGCCTTTTTTTCTAGATCTTTCATAACCAGTTCACATATATTATGAGGTATTTTATAACAAAATGTAACTCTAGTCATGAAATCATCTTGAAGATTTTCTTTCATTACCACTCTAAAATATTCTTGGGAAAATCTTTCTATAGTTCTAGAATTGTTGATTTCAATTCTAAATAAATCAGACATGACTTGTTTCTTTGTATAATGTGGTTCAACACAAAATTGTTTTTTGATTAATTCTTCTAATATATCTAAGCTTGTTGAGATGATTGCATCTCTTTGTTCTTGAGATGGATACATCCACCAACCATATACTATTCCAGTCATTCTTTTTTCAACTATCCAAAATATGCCATTGTTATCTAATTTAGTTTTATATTTCATAATCCATAATGGACTGATCCATACCCTTATTGCATCTCTTGGATTATCTATTCCATCTAAGTCTAAAGTATAGCCATTATTATCAGTGGCCATCAGAATTTCTTCAACTTTTGGGTATTTAGGAACATAATGAAAAATGTGGGCTTTGTTGAGACTAGGTCTTATAAAATCAAGACACCACTTTGCAACTTTAGTCATAATCACCTGACTCGTTTTTAATTTTGGTTTAATTTCAAACTTAGTTCCCTTTTATTTCTTTCTACTACTTTCCCCCTTTGAAAGTGAAAGGTATCTTTTTGGTTCTTTCTTTAACAAACAAGTTGATTCACTATAATCTTCAAAGTCATATGTCATTCTTGTGAAAGATCTTAAGTTATCAAACTTTGATCTTTCTCGTTTATTCTTTATCTTTTCTTCTCTAATTCTTCTTCGTTCTTATTTTTCTATTTTGGCTTGAGTTTGTTCATCGTAAATTAGCATTAAATTATGAAATGTTAAGTCTTCTTGTGATCCCAAATCATCTATTTCACTTTCGGCATGATGACAACAATTGGATATGTTATTTTAATTTGATAAAGTTCATTAAGATCCCTTGGATCATTGGCGTATTTTCTATCACTGGAGCACAATCAACTCTTCTAGTTGGTTGTTTATAGTTTGTTGAACTTGTAGTACTATATTTTATTTTGGGAGGCCATTTTCCACCACGGGAAAATTTATTATTATTATAATTCAATCCTTATGATGTATCTTTAGATGAATTTGGAATTTGGAATGATTTTGATGGATAACTATCGTCTTTTAATGAAAAAAGTAAAGATTTATAACATTTTGGAACATTTGGTTCATCTGCAATTTGTATTGAGCCGATCCTGAAATGCTTAGCGAAAAACGTTTTTCATTTGGAAGATACAGTCCCCCTTTTGGAATATACAACTTGGA
>APFE031203364.1:0-23418 GCA_000404065.3 Pinus taeda | reverse complement strand
ATTTATTATTATTATAATTCAATCCTTATGATGTATCTTTAGATGAATTTGGAATTTGGAATGATTTTGATGGAAAACTATCTTCTTTTAATGAGAAAGTAAAGATTTATAACATTTTGGAACATTTGGTTCATCTGCAATTTTTATTGAGCTGATCCTGAAATGCTTAGCCAAAAACATTTTTCATCTGGAAGATACAGTCCCCTATCTTTTGGAATACACAACTTGGACTCATTATTACTAGATGATGCTTCCGTACTTACAATTTGGGATTTATTCATATGATTACAGAAACTATATCCTGGTGGGTTGATGATTGGTTTTGGAATTTATTGCCTATCTTTTAGAAGCTATATTTGACCATTCCTAGTCAAAAATTTTCTTGGATATTTTTCTCATTTTTCTAACCCTCTAAAGATTGATATTGAAAATACGAATCAGAAGGAAGACCAAATTCTTCATAACCAACTCCCTCTACCATAGTATTTGAAGTACAAGTTGTTATGCAATCATTTAACACATGTTGTTTTAGTTTTGGATGAGTAATATCATTATGCTGGAATGAAGTTTGTACCATACTAAAAGATATTAAACTTCCTCAACCATAAATTCCTTGAACTCTGATTAGTAGTTTCCATGCATTCTTAATATGCTTATTTGTTAAGCTAACAACATAGTCTGGATATATAGTACCATACAGACAACTAGTAGCTAAATTTCCCATTATTGTACCTATTCTTGCATGTTCATATTCCTTATGACGAATATCAAACAATTCAACCATGCAAGGAGTATTAGTTCCTCTTCAAAATAGGGGTTCCAACCCTATACTTATACATCAAAAATTGAGATAGCTTTACCTTTTTTCTTGGACATATTTTTGAATTTTTTGTATATATTCATCAGTGAAAAGTATTAAGTGCAACTATTTGAGTAGCAGGTCCAAACACCTTGATTTTTACTTCGCCTTTTTTTCATAGAACTTTATTCCTTAAGAGATGAATAATATTATTCTTATACGCATCATTATTGGATAGTTCAGGAGGATTCCATTTAGTAGGGTCAATGATTTCTTTCTCTTTTTCTAACTCTTTGATCTCTACTTCAGATATACATTTCTTATCTACTAGAGAAAAAATTCTAGCCATAATCTTATCCATAATAAAAACACACAGAGCTTTATATATGCTTCTTGTACATTTCACTTTTGAGGAATTCTAGAAGATGATGCTCCCAATTCTTTGCTTCTAAAAAATGCTCCCACTTCGTGCAATCTTGCTTTTGATTATCTCAGTATGTTTGTTAGTTTGGGGATGGAATGAGGTGGGAAACCTCATTCGATAACCATGAATATTCCACAATGTCTTCTGTATTTACCTCATAAATCAAGATTCATGCTTTGAAATAATGGGAAACATGTCTTGCATCATTTTGGCTTGAACCTTGTTATGTTGTTGTTGTTTATAACGGTTGATCCAATAAGAACTGGTTTTATTGGAAACATTTCTATTAGATCTTCTCTACGAAGAGCTGAATGGTACAAGGGTCTTATGACTTGTCTAAGTATCTAGAGTTATGAAGAGTCATGATGCAGTACTGAAAAAAAAGTTATGTTGGTTTCAAGTAGTTTTCGTATGTTATGTTGATTAATAGCAGGTTGCAGATGATTGCATTCTCGTAATTCAAAGGGAACTATGAAGTTTGGATACAACTATTGATGTTGTCTGTCCAAAAAGATGATGATCCTCTCCTTCACCAATAATATGCCTTGATTCAAAGACAATTTATGGATAGATACTCATTAAGATAGTATTCTCTACACAAATTATCCTCCTTGGTATTTGGCATAATAAATTCCTTTAATTTTACACATGGTGGTACTCGTGATATATCATAAATTCTGAGGGATAGGTGTTACTCTATCTTCAAGGCCTTTAGTATGCCCTCTTCTTTTGTAAATATAAGGATCATCTAGCCCTTGCCATCGAAGGCATATTCCCATTCATTGTTTAGGTGGACACTAGAATATAGAATTTGGCAGCAACTTTAACACCACCTTCATTGATCATTTGATACCTGAACTTCTTGTGCATCAAAGCGGTGTAGTGTACCTCTGCTAACACTTGCTAGACTTTTTAGGTCGTCTTTCTCATCAAATTCATGAAATAAATTGACAGAGGTTGAATTAAGACATAAAGGATCAAGATCAATAAATATTAAGAAATTATATACAAACTCTAAGAGCATAAAGGATTCCACTTAGATTGGTTTCTAGCTAAAGTAGCTAGAGAAAATATGAGTAGCATCCATATAGTTAGGGGATTTATCAACTAGTTTTATACCCATTAAATAACTAAAAAAATAGTACTTGATTTATACATTAGTTTTATATATTTTATGATATCTTTAATACACCTTTTAAGATTTTATTGGTCGAGGGGTCAGGTTCTATTTTCACTATTATATAGGTTGTGGTTGTGATCCCTTCGCACACTTATCCCTCAGTAAATTTTCACAGAGATTTTCCTTTTAAGGATTATTTTTAGGCTTTTCCTTTTCATGATTCACATATAGCTATTCATTTTTAGGGGATGATCTCGTATCATATTACCTAGTTAAATTTTAAAAGAATGACCTTGTGCCAAAACTGCATGCCGTTATCAAACCTCATTGTTGCTCCCTCTATGCTCATGACATCCTAGCATGTAAACAACAATAACTTTTGCTCCTTTTGCTTGTTATTGTTTCTCTACACCTTGAACAACTCTATGTGGTGCAGTCTACTGCTATTTGTCTTCTTATGTTGGCTCATCATAGAGCTCTTCTTCGTTAAAAAATGTCTCATGGAACAAGGTAGCTACATCTCCAACTCGACAACCATTAGCAATATCATAGAGCAACATAGCAGTGTTGAGTATTGGATGATGTAACTAAGTAAAGGAGAGGAGCATGATATTCACTGATGATGCTCAAAATTCAACCTTGGCACAGTTGTGAAATCCTCTGCATCCATACTCAAATCACAGAAGGGAATCCTCTCCTACAACAGTCACTATTTTCATAGAAACTTTTGCGATATTAGTGAAGTTATGACATCTATGATTTTCTCACCTGGATTATGAAGATATCAGATATATTTCATCTTATGGAATTGTTTGACCATGACGAAAGAAAAGAGACACAAGTAATACATATTGTCATAATTATTGGATCTCTGGGCATAAATATCTATAATAGAAATAATTTCATAGTGGCATAAGCTCATTGTACCACGTTTTTTGTTTGAACACATTCATTTCTCAGCAATCTTATTCCTTCCTCCCCATCAAGCAAAGCAAAGGAGCCATGAAGGACATTGTGTTTTCCTTTGTCATGTTGTACCTTCAAGAACTAAATTCATGAAAGCTCAGGGCCCAAAAAGGAACGTTCTTCTCTACTTTTCAAGAGCATTATTGAAAGGCAGAGTCAATCATGTACCTAGGCTACTCAAGAAGAAAACTAGCACCATGAAAAAGACCACAAGGATAACTCCAGCTAAAGCAACTCTAGTCCTCCCAATCTTCATTTCTCTCAGTGAGTTGGGCATGTTAATTCTCTTTTAAATGTGGATCTCAATTTTGTAATGTTTTCAATCCATAATTGCAGAGAGACAACCAACCAGACTTTCATTTAATTATCTGCAATCTCTCACTTTAATCCAACTTTTGAATGTTGTTATATAAATCCTAAACAAAAGCACAGGGAGAGTTTGCCTTGATACTATTTCTCCTATAGAATTTTCCATCATATGATTTAGAGTCCTGGGAAGAGAATGGTGCCAATCACTATCACAACACATATCAAACCTCAATTGGCAACAATGTTGATAATGGCTATGGACTTAGTGGAGGCATCATTTAGTCTACTGTGTGTATCCACTTTCTCCACTATCCTAAATACAACCAAATCAATTCCCTTGGTGTTATTATCATCAGCCTTGTTGCTTTGACTGCTACTAGCATGGACTCAAGATTTACAATTTGTAATTAGAAAAGAAAATGTTCCTTTCCCATCACGAACTTATTAATGTGCTCCCATTGTCTTTCATGGTGTTTGTGGAGGATGAATAGAAGAATTGAAAAAAAAAATCATGAGTTGACACAAATGCATATTATTATGATACAAAGAGAAGGTGGAGTGGCACAATATCTGTAAAGTTATTTATCATGCAGAATATGTCTGTGATTTCTATCGATATTCACAACATTAAAGTCCTAGATCTCATATTTTATATTTCTAAAAACGCCTTGGTCTACATCATGTACCACACAATACCATATCTCCTTCTTTCTCCTCAATATTGTCATTATATTGACCAGCATTAGCCTTTCAATATGATTATTTAAAAATTAAATGCACGAACTTTATACAAAGGACATTTGACTTGTTTTAATATTGTGATCCCAATAAAGTTTTGATGCTTCCAACTACGCTATACTAATCTCAATTTAAGTTACTAACAACATTTAGCAACACCCATAATGTACTCTAATATGTAATTATGCATTTTTCATATATTTTTACCCTAGCCTATTAATTCTGCTTGAAATTAGAGGTGCCTTGAAGAAGTTTCTATAGGGAACTCTGATTTTGATATCCGAATCTTATGTAGAATAGTGTTATAAACACCTAAATGATACTAATTAAGATAGTATTATCTACACATATTATCCTCCATAGTATCTCGCATAATAAATTCCTTTGATTCTACACACAGTGGTACTCGTGATATATCATAAATGTTGAGCGATAGGTGTTACTCTATCTTCGAGGCCTTTACTATGCCTCTTCTTTTGTAAATCTAGGGAGAATCTATCCCTTGCCATTGAAGCCATATTCCCATTCATTGTTTAGGTGGACGCTAGAATATAGAATTGGGCAGCAGCTTTAACACCACCTTCATTGACCGTTTGATAACTGAAATTCTTGTGCATCAAAGGGGTGTAGTGTACCTCTGCTAACACTTGCTAGATTTTTCAGGTTGTCTTGCACATGAAATTAATTAAATTAATTTATAGAGGTCAAAATGTGACATACGAATTGCAATGCCTATCAGGAATCTTGATCACAACAAACTCCTTCCTTAGACAATTTTTTGGATAATATCAAGATCAGTGTTTCCATTCAAAGGAGAACATGTCCCATTTTTCATCTCTCTCATGATAACACAAGTATCCTTCAGACCTATGATAACTTAAGTTAGGGATGTGATTAAACTTCATCCCTAATAGTCTTCGTTATTTTTTTCAATTTTGAAGCCCCTTTCCAAATCTACAACATGTTCTTGTTCTCTTCCTGCATCATAAAATGGTTACTCATCAGAAAAAACAGATGGGACTTTCTTTAAGTTGAATGCAATGAACTCATCGAGATTGCATTATCAAAGATCAATTGTCTATGAAAATAAAAAATATGAGATGGTTTAGAATTTTCTTTTTCACAATCAGATTTTTCAAAGATCAATTGTCAGTAACAATATGTAGCCTATAGGTAATTTTTCACTAAGATATATGAATATTAAGATATAAGTGTCTCGTCATTAAATATATTTAAATTTAATTAAAGGAATAGACTAAAGTCTAGTATTAGTCATATATTAGTTTGTATTATTATAGATATCAGACTATATAGTATGGAAATATGATAAAGAAAATTGTACATTAAAATAAAATAAAGAATGTGTGTGGTGTGTGGTGTATATATATTATATAATATAATATATAATTTATATATATAATATAATTATTTGGGAACATTATGGGAATGTAAAATATATAATAATATATAATAGTTTATTGAATTATGTGTGGTCATCTCTTTTATGTTTTAAGAAAAAATTCCTTAATTTTATTAGATGATGTGATAAGTGTTGCTCAAAGGCTAATTGGTATATCCATTTAGCTTGAGTTGGAAATAAGACCTTACTACCAAATCAATAATTGATAACACATTTGTTTCAGAAAATTAGTGTAGAAAGCATATTTGTTTCAAAAAATTAGTGTAAATATTAAGAAGACTATATTAATTCAAAAGTAGTAAAAAATCTAAGATGGTATTTTAAGAATGAGATATACCATCATGTGAATTTAGTGGCTTGTAAAGTTTTAATTGGTCTACATTCACTACATGCATTTTAATCACAAAACTGCCTCAATGAAATTAGTATTACATGCATAAAAGTTTAAACCAACACATTTTACAATAATTTTATGGTTTTACACATTGTCATATATTTCAACATTTATTTATGTAATGATCCTAACTAGCAACCACAAATTTTTATTTATGGATTTATATTACGTTATTCTATATAAAATGGTAGACTAGGTATTTATGTTTCTTTTGGTATTTGCAGTATTTATGTTGTTGAATTAGTTGGAGGTTGTATTCATTTTTAGAAATAACTCTAAAACGATACTTCAAAGTTTGTTTGTGACGAGTTAGATGCTTGTTGGAACAATGTGATAAGCTTACCTCAAAGTGTTGGGTAGATCTTCAATGCTCTAGAGTTTTGTTCAAGGTTTTGAACCTAGATCTCAATTTTTTTCATATCTAATTCCTATAGAAGCGCTAAACACTACCTTGAAAAAACAAAAAAACAAAAGTACAAACAATCAAGTGATCAAAGAGCCAACAAATACACTAAAAAACTACATATTCATAGATTCACTCCCTAGGTTTATTCATTGGTCATGTTCTCTTGAAAGAGAAGTAATACTCAAGTTAAAAATTGTAGTCTTATTGTTTAAAAAATAGGGTGCAATTAAGTAAATAGTGCATCGTCATCTAAATATTTAGATGAATGGGAAACAAGACCTACTCCAGGTACATATGAATACTTCAATGAAATGATATATTGTAGTTGCAAAATGTGCCAAAATAGGAATCTAAAGAAGCAAAGGCTTGTTGGTATCCATAGATTGGACCATGGAGTTTATATAGAAGAGGTACATTATAATTAACATATTTTTACTCTTATAATAAATAAATATGCACATTATTTAATACATTATTATTGATCATTTCATTTGATTTTATTTATTTATGAAAAGCCGCTTCCGGTTCCCAATATTCCTGAAGAACCAATGGATGATATTGATAATAGTGACTCTCAAGATGAAGGACAAGACACATTTAGGAATGAACCCACTTCGTAGATAAATGAGGTTGGTGTCAATGAATTTATCCAAGAATTATACACATATATTGAAGAAGCTGTTGATTCACCCCTAGCTCATTTGGCTAGGAGACCTCTTTATGCAAATGTTGAATCTTCTATATTGGTGACACTTATGTTGTTGTTGAACTTGAAGGTTACACATGGATTGCTAAACACATGCTTTACTGGTATATTAAGTTTGGATTGATATTCCTATGCTCTAGATGTCTTAAAAGTTTTGAATATTGTGTATACTTATAAAAATCATTTGTTGCACTATCCAGACTTTTGGCAAACAAAATACTTCCAAAGGAAAATAAGTTGCATAATTCTCATAGAGAAGTATCTTCAATAATGAAAAACATTAGAATGGATTACAAGACATAGGATGCATCTCAAAACCACCATATATTTTACTATGGAAATAATGCAAATTTACAACAATGCCCAATGTGTCACACAAATAGGTATCATCAAGATCAAGTATCCAAGAAGGTTCCTTATACATTATTTCGACACATTCCACTAAAGCCAAGGTTTGAGAGAATTTTAAAATGCAAGGAGTTGGAAAAATATATGGATCGCCGTGCACAAGGGTGGAGCCAAGATGGTGTCATGTGTATGGTTGTAGATAGTAAATACTGGAAAGAGATTGAGGTGAAGAAATGAGCCAAGGAATGCAAGAATTTCTCTAAACATGGATGGTGTCAATCATTTTCGAGATCCTATAACAACATATTCTGTTTGGCCAGTGTTAATTATAAAGAACAATCTTCCCCCTTGGATGACAATGAAAAATGAACATGCAATGTTAACTCTTATCATACCAGGTACTAGAACATATGAATACAATGCTTTCTTGAAGATTGTATAAAAATATTTCAATTCACTTAATCCTAATAAAGAACTCTTTATTCACTTAGGGAAATATCATGTAAGGGATATGGATGTATACATGGAGCCCCTCATTGATGACCTTCGTGAATTATGGGATGGTGTAAATATGTTTGATGTACCAACACCTATCAATGAAAGAAACTTCCTTTTTCATGCGATTCTTATATGGACAATTCATGATGCCCTAGGGCTCTCCATTTGTTGTGGTAATATAATATAAATTACATTTATAATTATTGTGTTCATTTTAGCATTTACTAAATATGGTTTCAAATCTTATTTTGGGGCTACAAACAAAGGGGAAACATGGTTGTCCATCATGTGGGCCAAAATTGTTGCATAGGCAGTCAAGCAATCTCAATAAAACTGTCTATGATGAGTATCGACATTTCTTATCACAAAATAATCACAATTGAGTGCGTGATAAACTTAAGTTCAATGGAAGGGAAGTGGAAATGAAGAAGCTAATAAAGATGAACCCTGCTAGGTGGAAAGTGATGTATGAGAAAAACGAAGGGACAGGTTTCCCCCTAGGAATTAGAAGACTCTATTTTCCACAAATTAGAATATTATGAGAGCTTGCCAATAGCCCAACTATTTGACACTATGCACATCGGGAAAAATGCAGCAGAGTGCTTGTGGAAACATCTAAATGGAAATAACATTGAAGCACAAATAAATCTAAGAAAGGAGCTTCGAGTTTCCAATATCATGTCGAACATGTGGTTGCACGAAGATAACTCATATGTTCATATTCCATGGACATTTACATCAAATGAGAAAGAAAACATCATTTCTACTATGAAAAGAATAAGATTTCCTTCTGGCTTTGGTGCAGCATTAAAAAACTTATTCACAAGAGATGCATCAGAGTTCTCAGGCCTAAAAACACATGATTGGCACAATTGGATAAAGATAATGTTGTCACATGTTATATTTGTTCAAAACTTAATTAGAAAATTGTATATCCTTGTGATAATATCAGTTCATGCATATTTGAACATGGTTATTTGTTAATAGTTATGCTAGTATAGTGATAAAATCAGTTCATGCATATTTGAACATGGTTATCTGTTAATGGTCATGCAGTATGAGTTGCCTACAACAATACCAAGTACTTTTGACTACAATGTCACTTTGACTATTTATAAATTATGTAAATACCTGAGGTAGTTTTCAATCCATCATGCATACTCTTCCATTAGTCTTATCATTTGAAGTGCATCATTGGTTATGCCTTTATATGAGTTTATACTTTTAGTTTTCAAGAAATAACAAGTCTTTATTGTAATACTTGTAGGTGGGTCTCATCTAAAGAGATACATCAGGATGAATTGAAGTATTGGAAGAGGAATGTTTCACTTTTGATGTGTGATATTCAAATGTGCTTCACTCCAAGCTTCGTTAATTCTCAAGAGCACTACCTTATACACCTAGTAGAAGAGATTGAACAATGTGGTCCTATTCATATTCAAATAATGTTGCTCGTAGAGAGATATATGAAGGTCTTAAAACAATTTGAGAGGCAAAAGGCTCGACCAGAAGGGTCCATAGTTGAAGGGTACCTAGTTTTCAAGGAAATGGTTCATTTGAGTGAGTACTAACCTCAATTACATCTTGAAGCTCAACGATTATGGAATTATAACCAATCTCAATCATTTGAAGGAGAAAAAATAGAGGGTGAAGGGACTTCAAATAGGATAAAAGGTATAAAAAAATGTTAGGAATTATTTTTATCTTCAATTTTATATTACATGGCTTTAAATAATTATTAATTCATTGAACAAATACATTTCTCATTGTAGATCCTAAGGAGTGGGAGGCATTATGTTTGTATGTTGCATACAGTTATGACTTTATGTTGGAATGGATCGAGAAGTACGTTGAAAAAAAGAAATTAGAAGATGAAAATGCATGGGTTGATATATATAATAGACATGGTGAAACAAATACTCGAGGATTTCCTGCAAGCCATAAAAGAAAGTGGCCAGAGAGATTTTCGTGGAATTGGCTAAATACCAATACGAATATGAGGTAACAAAAGGGAATGATAGAATAACACAACAACAATTGAATTTCATCAAAGGATCTATAAATGGGGAGGTGATATATATTAATATATTACATATATTTAACAAATTTTTTGTTAGATTTCATATCCATGAATCTAATTTGTTGATATTTATATGAATTTAGGTATTATATTACAAAGGAGTGTGGAATTTTGTTCATCATTTTTGCATCAAAAAAGTTGATGAAAACAGAAAAACTTATGATTCTGGAGTTTCAACATCATTTGAGGTGGAATTGAATTCACATTAAAATGATAGCCAATCAATCACAAGAACACTTTGCTAGTATGGAGTGTTAGAGGACATTATAGAGCTTGATTTTATGTATTTCAAGAAAGTTATTTTTCGTGTTGAATGGTACAAGCTTATCAAAGTGGGAGAAGAAAAAACTATCTTCTTCCATAATAATGGATTCCATATGATCAATACATCTAGGTTTGAAGCCACTTCTAAACCTTATGTTTTTCCAAGTCAATGTGTCCAAAATTTTCTCATTCCAAATTTAGAACAACCTGGTTGGTCATTTGTGATTGATTATGATCCAAGAGGATGGAGAGTAACATTTTTTCAAGATGTAGAGGACCATGATTTACTTGAAGATGCATAAGTTCCCCCTGAAGACATAGATAGCCAAGATGGAGATGATGAAGAATTTATTGTCAATGATGCATATGACTAAGACGAAGACCAGGATGTGTTTATTTAAGTGTTTGAAGGACATCAGCAACCACATGGGCATCAAATCCATGAAGATGATGAATTCATTGATTTTAATTTACCTATAGTTGAAGGTGATGAAGGCTATGAAAATGATGGTATAAGTTTATTTGTGGATTTAGGGTCAATTAATGATGGGGTATATATGCCATCAGATGAGGAGATTTCATCCAAGGATGACATTTTTCTATCACTAAGTTTACTTTAAGATAGTTTTAAGGATTCACTACAATATAATTCTTCTTTACAAGTTAAGCATTGAGTTTTTAATTGTAATGAACATTAAGTAATTTGAATGTTTAATGTTTTACTTGTGAGGATGACATTTTTTGATCACTATGTTTACTTTAAGATATTTGTAAGGATTCACTACAATATATTTTTTCTTTACAAGTTAAGTAATGAGTTTTTAATTGTAATGAAGATCAAGTAGTTTGAATGTTTAAGGTTTTACTTGAAAGACATATATATTTGGTGTTACCGATTCTATTTTCTTATGGGTTTTTGATTAAGGTTTTCTTATTTTTACGTTATTATGTGTTTTTTAAGAATGTGCCCATGGGTGTTACTGATGCTACTATGGGGGATTCAATGATCTTAACTACTTTTATGGAAATGTTAACAAATGCATGAGGGCAAGACGTTGCTATGATGATGCATGAGGTAAATTTGAATATTGTCTTTTATCGGTTCAATTATCTTATGCTCCTTATTATGTTATGCTAATTTATGTTTGTGGAATGCAAGCTATCTCTAAAGTCATTCCAACCCCTATAACACCTTTTATACATCTAAGGTAATGCCCGTGGTAAAACTTCATCAATACTTTTGTGCATTTAATTAACTTATTTCACTATATCTATTTATTAATATTTGTGTTTTTCTAAGCGTGCAATTTGTTGGCATGCAAGATTCATTTATGCCCCTCAATACACCGAATGTTGGCATGCAGGGATCATTAATGCCCCCATATACATCCAATGTTATGCAAAATGTAAGATTTAACCATCTATTTGCCTGAGTTTGATTATGTTATTTGTTGAGAAATCTAGGGCATATATTTAATAAAGTTTTTGCACAACGACTCCATGATTTATGAGGCTACCAAGAGCTACATTTTCCTATGATGATTACTACCAGTATGTATACTTTTACTTCAGCTATGAGCTCTTTCTTGAATTTGTATGCTTACCATGGTGCCTTCTTACTAAGATGCATTCAACCATGGAAAAGGTATTTCATCTTTTTCATTTACCTTGCTATTCATATATATTATGAATAGTATCTAAGGGTGTGTATAGTTACCTTATTTTATTATGTCTTTCAATGGATTATCCCATCCATTTTTTTACTTCTTTTACCTGCAATACTATTTCAGCAAGTAACCTAAGAAATATATTATTTCAAAACATGATGTGAACTTACTTTTCTAGGGTTTTTATGTAATCAATAGGTCATTTTAGGGTTTCTTAAATTCAAACCTTAGATCATACTCTTTTCCCTTTATGTCATTCTACAGTTTATCCCATGCCCTAGAAATCAAATCATAGGGAACAAATACCTTAAGAGTAAGGTTTCTAAATACTATGGTTTTCTTAAAATATAAACCCATAAATTAAACCCTACTACATCTTATGATGGACCCTTTAAAAGAAAATTAGTATATATACCTCATGGACACCTATCTGTAGTGCTTATTATTTTGATTGCCATGATTCTTTGCAACGATACTATACATTTCATTGATCATTTTCCATATTCATGACCTTCTTTTAATGAGTCTTCCAAGATATTGTCGTTCTATAATGGAACTTGCTTCTTCATGTGTTCCATCTAGTTATAGTATGGTTGCTTATGGAACATTTTGACTTGGTCCTGGAGGGTCATTCGACTCTATTTGACTCAAACAATTTTTTTTTTGTGAAATATGTAACATGCCCACATGGGTCTTTATGACAATGACTCAATGACCAATCCTAAGAGCTCATAATGGGAGCTTGATATAGAATACAATTCCTTGAGCATGAAACCCATGCCTCAAGCATAACAAAAATAATCTTATTTTTCATTTTTATACATAAATTACATAGAATTGTGATGACATATGTCATTATGAAGACTAAACCTAGTTAAATATTTCAACATTATTAATCTATTATTCCATATTATTATTTATATTTGTGCCTTGCTAGATGTTTCTAGGGTGACTCCAACAAGTATACAATCTGTTGGTATAGAGGGTCATGTTATGCCCTCTACACCTAGACCATAATCCCATAACACGCCCTTTACATCAAATGTGGGTTCAATCAGAATTCTCCCACCAGGACCGGAACAAGTTTCTTTGAGGATTCTTATATACTCACAAACAAGAATGTTAAGGCTCCTACCAGCTATTCATGAAAATGTGCAAATCAGACAATAAATAATTGAACAAATTCAATTATGGGAAATGTCAATGTTGGAGAGTGTAGCTCCTGCAAGAGATCAATAGGTAATTTTTTTTTTGTAATTTCATTTGTTACGTTTAGGATAATTATTTTAGAAATGAAAAACAGTTTCATATTTTGGTTGGGTTCTTAACAATTCCACAATTTCATTGTAAATGTAGGAAGTAAGTGATAAAGTGCCTAATGTACCTATAAGGGCATCTTCCTCCATTCCCAAGACTACAACAATATCATCTGTGACCACAAAAGGAATGCAAGAAGTTACAATCATCCTCACTTCAGAAGGAAATGTCTTGAAGGGTGAAATGGGATTGAAATTTTATCACTTTATTTTTCATTGTGCAGAACAATTATTTGTAAATACCATCCAAATGGATTGGAGGAAACAAACAAATGCTAAAAAAAGAAGAACTATTTAAAGATGTCGTAATAGCATTTGGTAATGCTAGATTTGACAAGGAACTTATTTTAGAGATTGCAAGTAAGTACATTCACTCAAACAAGTCAAATTTAAGGTCAAAGTTGACAAAAAACTTGATGTATCCATGTCCAGCTTGGATCACAGACCAAGCAACATGGGATGAACTTATGGAAGATGCCAAGTTTAAGAGGAAAGTCTACAAAAATCCAAACTATACACCATCTACACAAGGAGGAGCTAAGAGGTGCCTTCAAGATACAAGAAACGTAACCCAAGCTAGTGTGTCAAAAATTGGATCTCAAAAATTAGGCTCTAGTGGATATAATAGTATTCATGGTGGCATGGTAAGTGATAATTCCATCTATTATATTTTTTGTTTTAGGCAAAATAACCATGGTCACATTGAGTTAATTGTATCTTATTAGTTATTTTACCTTATAAATATGATTATCTTTGATAATGTAGGTTCACCAGTTTCAAAAGGAAGTATCATAGGAAGACTTAAAATATGCTTGATTACATGGTTCCCAAGGTGTTCGACAACACATGATAGATCGAGGGGAAAAATTAATTATTGGTTAAGGATCTAAGGTTAATTGTTTATAATATTTTATGAATAATGCAATAATTCAATTGGAGGTATAATGTTATTCTAACAAGTTAAAGTGTGTTGCGTATAAGAATCAGGTGAAACATCTGGGAGTGAGCATGGGGAGGAGATACAAGCACATGATCATTCGTTTGTTGCACACAATCATTCAATTTTCATTCTTGAACCTTGGCAGGAAACCATCGTTGAATTTTAGCGAATGGGAGACAAAAATAATGAGGAGGGTGATCAGTGTGATGAGCATTCCACACCCATAATTAATGTAGTGCCTCACAAAAAGTGGACGAAAAGGATTGATATGTGTTAAATTATAATAACTTCAATGTGCATTGTTGTAGCTTCTTAGGAGTGCACTAGACTGTGAGGGTCCAAACATAAACTAATTTTGTGTGCAACAAAACAAATTTTGAAGATACTTTTCTTTCTGAACATTGTGGAACAAAACAAATTTTGAAGGTACCTTGTTTTTTTAAGGTACTTTGTTTCCCTGCAGCATAATTTTTTAGGTGAGTGTCACAAAAAAGCAATGCCTTGACTCTACATGATGAATTGAATATATTGTGACTTTTGGTAAGCAATAGTTCCCTCCAATGGCACTCCTACAACAATCTTCTAGACTATACGACTTTGTACACTTATGACAATTCATAATTGAATATATTTTTGTCGAGAATAATATTCTAGATCAGACCTATTTTGAATTTAATGCTTGCTATTGTGTTTGTGTTTCCAAGAGGAAGCCCAACCATCATGTTACGAGGAATTCTGATTAATTCTTACTGTTTCTGTTTCCAAGAGATAAACCAACCATCATGTTAGGGAGGGATTCATTTTGTTCATTATTTCCCTTTTTTTACTGCATCTACAACCTTCATTAACGTTATTACTTATTAATGTGATTTTTTGGGTTTCACCCCTACAAGACAAAAAGCCACAGGCATGCCCTTTTTTCTGAAACCTCTGCATACGTGGAATTCGCGTGTCAATCGGTACACCTCATTGCAGTCCAAATATTTTCAAGTAACACACTATTTGTTATTGTTTTTCTTTCTTCGTTGTAGTTGTTTCTTGGTCCTTTTAGTATTATTCATTCCCTTACATGCTTTAGATATCCATGGGTATAAAATGCTTTATATATCCATGGCTATAATTTGAATCTCCTTCTTTGGCTACTAGGGTTTTCTTTGGTTTTTTTTTTTTTTGTTTTAGAGTACAATGGATCCATTGAGCTTCTATCCCCTTAGGAAATTTTTTCATTCTAGATATCCCTTGGTTCATATAGATAATGCTAGCAGCGTGGGATCCTCTAAGTAATCACCTCAATTTCTACAGGGTAAGATATGAAGCACTTCAGGTAATTTTGAAGTATTCTCTATTTTTTTTTTAAGGCTGTAGTAATTTATAGGATATCCATCTCATAGGCAACTATGTAGAAACAATTCCATATACTTCTCTATCCCTTAACATTCAAATTTCTCAACTTCCATTAGGCTTCAACTAGAACCCAACACGCAATCCTATAATTATGTCACAATTATTATACTAAACCTTTAAAATTAATTTATGACAATAACATTCAAAGTGTTCATGCAAACGCCTTAATCATCATTCTTGTAACAATTTAGCTTCAAAATGATTCTTGTCAACCTTTTGTTTGTCCAAATCCGTGAACACTTAAATTTATATAATTGGCATATGAAGAGATGGGAAGCCTCTAAACACCGGACCATAGGAAATTGGAGGAGTGGACATGGTGTACATTGGTAAGGAAGAAATTTGTTTAGGGAGTGTTCTTCGACGTCCAAGTACTCTTCAGTAGCATCGCAGGTAAGTCATTTCTCCCACGTTACATTGTGTTGTTCCACATCCTACATTACAAAATAACAATGTTTCATATTACATTTACTGTGAGTTATCATTTCTTAAAAAATATATGAGAAGAAACGTTATAGCTCATTATCAAAACTTTAGTGGGTTTAAGTAGTTGCAAGGTGTATGCATTGTGGCTTATAGATTTACTTAACTTAAAAAAAATGTACACTCACCAATGGTAATTGTTTAGCACATAAGGTTTTATCATTATATAGAATGGGAGCATTGTCAACATTAACTATCATGTTCAGACGATTTAATTCAGTTTAGGTCAGTTGTGTCTGTGGTTAGTTTGTTTCTGTGTTTCTTATTTTGTTGCAACATATTTTGTCATGTACTATAGAAGAAAAGAAAGTGATTGAAAGATAGGATATCCAACAAATAGAAGTTAGCTCTGGTCATGAAAGGAGTGGAGATGAACCATAACATAGCACAAATAATTAGTGCTTTTCTGAGTCCATTGTCAACTATAAACTACAGAACAAAAGCTTGCCCTCTTATTGGAAACATTGTCTATTTGAGAAATGCTTTTTTGGTAAATAGATGATTCACGACTCCACTTATGTGTGTTATGGAAAAGTGATGTTTTGAAATCGGTTAAGTCTTGGCATTAGGAGAAATTATTGATTTTTAAGGAAAAAATATTCATTATTGATTTTATTTATTGACCTTTTATAATCTATATGATAATGAGATGCACCCTTTAGGTGCTCGCTCTGATAGTTAGTTTTGTCTTGATCTAAGTGGCACTTTATGCCATCAATACTCTGCTCAGATCTTCTTTCTACAATCTTTAAATTATTTAATGTTGTCATGCCGCACATAGATTATGTAGTGCCCATTCCAAACATTCTTTTCCTATGCTACCAAAGGATTTTGCAATGACTTTTTCAACACTTTGTTTTGTGCTCTTTTGATCATGAATTTAAAATGTTCTCATAGGAACTCTTTTCTATTCCATTCCAATCGAACATATACTTTTGTTTATGACAATGTCAAATAACTCCATGATATTAATCTCAAGCTTATAGTCATAAACCCTTACCCTAGTAGTTATATAAACAACTATCAACTAACTTTGATTCTCAAAGTCACTTTGCAACATATCCACTTCCAGAAATTTGGAATGACCTGGCTCAATCAATGTATTTTGTCTTCACATGAAGATTTAAATCACCCTTATTTGAATAACAATCAACCTCTGAAAACCAGAGATTTCTACTCTTTGTTAACTGGCTAAGGTCTCCTTCTCCAAGTAGCAATTTCCTACTAGATTGACCCTATGGTCAATTAACTTTCTTTCAATGAAATATGAAAAGATTTCTTCACCATGTTCTTCTTCAAAGCAACCTTTAAGCCCTTGTTCTTGCTTCCCTACATGCCAACTCCACAAATCATTTACAAATCGATTATTCCATTCCATACTCCCCATTCCATGATTGAACTGTATAAGTGTGATTTCCACCTATAGCATTAATCCACCATGCATAGGTACAAACCAATTCAACAATCAAATTGATTTTTCGCACATACAGCCTCCAGACACATTAGTTACCTCCACAACGAAGCCATTATCTTGCAGAGATAAATTTCTACCATTCTAATTGCCCAATACAAACAATGATCACTCATACATTCAAATGATTGATGATCACATTCTCCAACAAATTAATTTACTTCTAAAGATTTGTTTATGAATAGAGGATTAAATGGTATCAACACATAAACATGGAATATTCATTTTTTTAAAATCAATTTCAAAATGGGATCGAATTCTTCCTCACCAAAACCTTACCCAAAAACCCTCACTAATCTTGCGTTCATCTTTGTTGAACCATTGTTCATTGATGGGTATCAATATTCAGGCAAATAGATGATGTTTTTCTATTTCTCCCACAAACAATACACACCCTCTACTTATCCAAAGTAGACTTCTTCTAACATTTGCATAAAAAGTTTTACCATATGATTACTCTCATACTCTATCTTGTGTACAGAGTCCAAACACATACACACAAAATCACCCTTATCTATATCGATTGCGATTCATTTTCAAGCATGAACCAAAACCAATTACAATGCATAATCAATACAGTTAATTGCCTCAAAGTACCCACAATTTCGTTATCAAATAATTTACAAACTAAGCAATCGAAATATTGTAACAACATGTTACATAAACTCATTCAACACAAATCACTTACACAGTGTGTTGAATAAACTAACTGCCTTTGCTTCAATTAATAATTTTGTACAAATAAGAATAAACTACCTATCTCCATGATTTTCAGGCCTGGCTCAGAGCCTATCCAACCTCCTATTGAACCCCCTATCCCTTTCTCCTGATTTACTTTGCTACTTATACACAAAACCAATTTGTGGTCACTTCAACTAATTCCCTAACTTGTAGTAATTAACTTTCTAAATATAGAAACCCTAACTCTATCTTGAATGACTCACAATTTAAATATTTTGAGTCTCAATATTATGCTAACACCTAAATATATGTAACTCTTTCTCAAAATAGAATTTATCCTCAACTTGTCTAATGACTCAATAAGCAACCTCCTATATTCTTATATCAAACTCCTAAATCTCCTCAACCTACTCCAAGTAATTCCATCAATCTAGGTTTTTCCTTATGGCTCACTGATTACATTAACACTTTATCATTAGATTAAATAAGTTATGTTGGACTAACACCTATCACATTTAGAATCTTCTAAATCAACTATGATAATTACAATATTTTCATTATTAAAATTCTCCTTGGAATAATTATCAAGACCTTAGGTATGACCAATTCCCTGACTGCAATAACATATTCACTCACACATATTTGCATACCTATAAACATAACATAAGTTGGTAAGTTAGTATCTACTTTTTTATCAGCTAAAACTTGAGACACTTTCCTATCAACAGCTGCAATCCCTTACTCATACTTAGATTCCTCCAGTAACTCACTTTCTACTTGATTCCTGTGAGATACGTCACTATGTTGTTCATCAATTTCAGCATATCTTTCTTCCTCTTCCTTGACAACATACAATAATCATCCTTCAACTCTTTGACTGATCCTATTAATCAATTTAGGTTCCTTCAGTTCTAAGATTGATTCCTCTTTAGCATGAGACATGTCTAAATCACCTTTTTCCAATTTTAATTGTATAGTCAAAATATTCATTCTTTGGTTTGCTAGTCTATTCTCCAAAAGACTTAGATCATGCCACAAATCTTCCATATCACTTGGAATTTCTTCGAAAAACTCTATACAATCCTTACTATCTTCTTCTTTGTCACAAGTCCAATTTCTTTCTAACACTACTTCATTCTTCATTGGAATAAAATTATGATCCTCCATCTCTGTGACAACTTTATATGTCTGTCCAATAGTCTTCCTTTGGCCACTTAAGAAAGCCAATTTCTCTTTGTCCTTACGAATAATTGGTTCCTCATCATAGGACATAATTGTCTCATCTCCATTGAAGATACTTCCTTCACTAATCAAGGAATTTATAAACTCCTTCTACTAAAATAACTCAACATGATCTTCATCTGAAAGACAGTCATCATCATAGTTTTCTTGGAAACTTTCAGCCGCACTCAAGATATTTCCATAAGATGGTTTGTCTTATATAATACCTGTAGTCATACATAATTTGTCAAGTTTAAAACCAAAAGACCTCATGGTCCCATTTGATGGTTCAATCATCAAATCCTCCTCTTGTTCCAAGTCCTCTACGTGACTCGGAAACTCTTCAATGCTCTTATTCTCAACCTCCTCAAGAACTTCACTTGTTTTCTTGATATCCTTCTCCACTTCTTCTTGATGCTCTGAATCCTTCATATGATTTAGATCCTCCATAGGATTTCCCTCTGTCTCTTCAATACTTTCATAAATCAATGGGCCATGTTCTAGTTTACATAACAAAAATTTATCCACACACTCACTTATTCTGAGTAGCTCTTCCTTCAACTGAGCATTCAATATATGCTCCCACTTCACTTTAAATCTATGCATTTGACTTTCCTTTTCATCTGTAACATTTCCATCAAGAACCCAAGATGAAACTTTATCTCAGCTTTCTCTCTCTCAAACTCTTCTTGACTCATCATCTCTGTGTCCTTTTCCTATGCATATTTCCTCTTGTTGTCGCTCTCCTCTAAACCTCTATAATGACCTTAAGTGATCATATACTTCCCCTCGTTTGTGAACTTCATCTGTTCACTTGTGAACTACACTAAGCCTCTCTTTTTTAGCAAGTCTCCATACCTCCTGTAAGTACCTCACCAAGCCTTCTCTCCTTTGAGCTCGATCTTTTTGTAACACTAGTTCTCTATCTATATAACCTCTATTGATCAAATCCTTTGCTCCTTGGTTTTTGTAATTTCACTTCCTTTTGAGAACACTCTTGTCCTCTCTATCCAACCCTCATCAGAATTCCTCACATTCACTACCACATTCCTTCAGAGTCTTTCATTCACTCCCTCTTCAGAATGAAACTGGTTGCTCTCTTATAACTCTTCTTGTTATTCTTTTGATGAGATATTCCTCCTTCAATTTGCAATCTAAAATCTTTAAACACAATCCTCAACCCTGAGTTAAAATAATAAAACATACCATATTACCTTCAGATTTTCTGTCACACTTTATGTCTGTGCACTACTGCCTGTCATATTTAAAATCTAATCCTTCCTTCACATACACATAGAATCTCCTTCTACTCTGATACCAAATGATGCACCCTTTAGGTTCTTGCTCTCATAGTCAGTTTTTTTTCAGATCTAAGTGGAACTTTATGCCATCAATACTCTGCGCTCATCATTTTTCTACAATATTTAAATTATTTAATGTTGTCATGCCACACATAGACTATGTAGTGCCCATTCCAAACCTTCTTTTCCTATGCTGCCAAATGATTTTTTAGCGACTTTATCAACACTTTGCTTAGTGCTCTGTTGATCGTGAATCTGAATTGTTCGCATAGGAACTCTTTGCTATTAAATTTCAATTGAACATATACTTTTCTTTATGACAATGTATCACAACTAATCTCAAGCTTATAGTCATAAACCCTTACCCTAGAAGTTATATAAACAACTATCCATTAACTTTGATTCTCAAAGTCACTTTGCAACATCAACACTTCTAGAAATTTGGAATGACATGGCTCATTCAATGTATTTTGTATTCACACAGAGATTTAAATCACCCTTCTTCGAATAATAATCAACCTCTGAAAACCTTCTCCAAGTAGCGATTTCCTACTAGATTGACCCTATGGTCAATTAACTTCCTTTCAATGAAATATGAAAAGATTTCTTCACCACCTACTTCGGAAAATCGACATTTAATCCCTTGTGTTTGTTGCCCTATGTGCCAACTCAACAAATCAATTATTCCATTCCATATTCCACATTCCACGATTGAACTATATAACTGTGCTTTCTTCATGTAGCGTTACTCCACCATGCATAGGTACAAACCAATTCAATAATCAAATTTATTTTTTGCACATACAACCTCTAGACACATGAGTTACCTCCACAATGAAGCCATTATCTTGCAAAGTTCAATTTCTACCATTCTAATCTCCCAATATAAACAATGATCACTCATACATTCAATTGATTGATGATCACATTATCCAACAAATTAATTTACTTCTCAAGCTTTGTTTATGAACAAAGATTTAAATGGTATTAACACAGAGACATGGAATATCCATTTTTTCCAAATCAATTTCACAATGGGATTGATTTCTTCCTCACCAAAACCTTACACGAAAACCCTCACTAAGCTTTCATTCATCTATCTTGAATGATTGTTCATTGATGGATATTAATCTTCAAGAAAATCAATGATGCTTTTCTATTTCTCCCACAAACAATACACACCCTCTACTTATCCAATGCAAACTTCTTCCAACATTCACAAAAAATGTTTTACCATATGATTACTCTCATACTTTGTCTTATGTATAGAGTCCAAACACATACACATAGAATCACCCTTATTTATATAGATTGGGATTCATTTTCCAGCATGAACCAAAACCGGTTACAATGCATAATCAATACAGTTAGTTGTCTCAAAGTACCCACAATTTCATTATCAAATCATGTACAAACTAAGCAGTTGAAATACTGTAACAGCATGTTACATAAACTCATTCAACGAAAATCACTTACATAGTTTGTGGCATAAACTAACTGTTTTTTCTTCCATAACTTCTAGTAATTAACTTTCTAAATATAGAAACCCTAACTCTATCTTGAATGAGTTACAATTTAAATCTTTTGAGTCTCAATCAATTGCTAACACATAAATATATGTAACTATTTGTCAGAATAGAATTTATCCTCATCCTATCTAATGACTCAATAAACAACCTTCTACATTCTTGTAACCAACTCCTAAATATCCTCAACCTACTCCGAGTCATTCCATCCATCTAGGTTTTTCCTTATGACTCATTAATTACATTGACACTTCATCATTAGACTAAATAATTTAAGCTAGACTAACACCTATCACATTTAGAATCTTCTAAATCAACTATGATAATTAAAATATTTTCATGATTAAAATTCTTGCTTGGAATAATTGTCAAGAGCTTAGGCATGACCGTCCTTTGAATTCCTTAGATGTCTAGGATGCCCCTGCATCAGAATCCCTAGGGAGAGAAAAATTATGACCTCCTGGTCATATGATTTGACACTTGAACCCTCGAGGATTGAATACTCTAGTTTGTTGATGTCCATAAGCTGCATTGTCTTCATCATTCTTCATCTCCAACCTTTCAGGCTTCCACACTTCATGTTGTAATGCTCCAATATCTCTACCTTCTCTATTCTTCACATTCCAATCATCTTCACAGTGGATTACCTTCTTCATTCTGTTATAGCTCTCCTTAGGTATATGCATTAGGTTCCATAGTTCATCTATGGTTTCTTGTAATTCAGTTTGTTATTGAAAACAACTTTTATTTTCTTCACTATGCCACTGTACTCTGCTGCACTTTATCCATTCATCTCTAAACTACTGATTTTTTTCTTCAACTTTCCTAGCTTCAATTTCTTCTTTTTCTCTTAAAACTTCTCCAAATGCTACTCTAGATATTGTTGTCACCCATACTTCCTGAATATCCTTGAAGTTATGTCCCTCTGCAATAGCT
>APFE031203357.1:36045-62026 GCA_000404065.3 Pinus taeda | reverse complement strand
TAGATTAGCCATAAGAGCAAAATTTACTGTAGACTGTTGTTTGCTCTTATTTCTAGAAGTTCGTCCTTCAAGAAGTTCATCATCCCTGAGATCACCAATGGTTTTAGCCCACCATTTTGGTCGAGAAGTAGAAGAACCAATATCAGGAGGAGATGAAGAAGGTTCAGAAACAATAGGAGCAGCAAGAGAAGGATTAGTTTCCGGAGGAAGTTCAGGTAGTGTATTATCAAACACGGATGCTGCATCATCCCTCCCATTAGGTGGACTTACTGGAAGAAGAACACTGTGTGGTTGATCCTTAGACCACTGCTCAGAAGAAGAAGACTGAAAGAAGCCTCTGTCTTCATCAAATACCACATCCCGACTGAAGCTAAGACGACCAGTGGCTATATCTATTAGTTTGTAGGCCTTGTGATGATCACTGTACCCTGTCATCATGAGTTTCTGGCTTTTGGAATCCAACTTAGAGCGCTTAGCAGTTGGAATCCAAACATATGCAATTGAGCCAAAAGCTTTGAGGTGACTGATCTTCGGTTTACGACCAGACCAAACCTCTTCAGGAGTCTTCCCTTTAACAGCCTGAGTAGATGATCGGTTAAGAAGATAAACACCAGTAAAGACTGCTTCAGCCCATAATTTGTTTGGAACATTCTTGTGTTGTAACATAGAGCGAGCCATTTCAACAACCGTGTGGTTGCGACGCTCAACAACACTGTTCTGCTGGGGAGTGTACGAAGTAGTGAACTGGTGTTTTATGCCATGAGTATCACAGAATTTGGAAAAAGCAAAAGAACAAAATTCCCCCCCATTATCTGTCCTAAGAGTCATGATATTACAGCCAGACTCTTTTTCAACTAAGGTTTTAAACTTCTGAAAGATACTAAATGCATCAGATTTATATTTGAGAAAAGATACCCACATTTTTCTGCTGAAATCATCGACAATAAGCAAAAAATATTTGCAAGCAGTGATAGAAGATGTATTCATAGGGCCACAAATATCAACATGAATTAACTGAAGTACCTTAGATGAGCGCCAAGATTCTCCATTCGTGAATGAAGACCAATGTTGTTTGCCAGATTGACAAGCGCCGCATACGCCCAACTGCTGAGTCTGAATGTCAGGTAATCCTGACACAAGTCCGTCCCTAGAAAGCTGAGAGAGATACTGCATGTTGAGGTGCCCATATCGTTGATGCCATAGAGTGCCGACGGGAGAAACACGAGGTGCTAGAGCCACTTCTGGAAAATCACCAGTGTCAAGAAGCCTGTATAAACCATGATCTTCTAGGCCAACAACAACTGTAAGGCTAGTCTCCCTGTCGATAATAGAGCATTTGTGCGCACTGAATACTATATCAAGATGAGGGGAGTTCCTCATAATCTGACTGACAGACAGCAGATTAATTTCCATCCCAGGAACATAGTACACATTTAGGAAGATAAGTGTGCGTCCACCAGACTGAATTTGAACTGTACCTCTGCCATCTACTGTGTATTTTTCACCTCCTCCAAATACCACGAAATCACTGAAAGGTGAGAAGTCAATAAACCAGTCACGCCTGTGAGAGAAATGACGTGATGCACCAAAGTCAATGTACCAGGCAGATGATGGAATATGATCGGAAGACCTTTTAGCCATGAAAGCGTAAAGGCAGAATCTGTCTGCTTAGAATGTCCTGCAACATTTGCTGTCTGATGAAGCCCTCCCTATTTCTTCTGTTCAGAAGCAATTTTCTGTCGGCAATCTTTCTTCATGTGGCCAAATTTGTGGCAGTAGTTACATTGCACATTTTTCTTCCTAGCAGGATCAAAGCACTGAGAAGAACCTTTCTGCTGAAAGGACTGAGATGACTGATATTTGGCAGCAAAGGCATTTTCTGAGGAGGCTGATGCTGCACCACTACCAAACTGTTGTTTCCATCGATCCTGCTGCATGAGTTTAGTGCGTAACTTTGGAAACTTTAGATCAACATTAGTGGCAGTAATGTTTAGAGTTTCTATGAAGTGCTCATAAGATTGTGGGAGACTTTTCAGAGTGATGACTACCAGATCTTCTTCCTCCATGGTGCAACCAATGGCTTCGAGCTGATCTCGAATGTCTTTAATCTTGTTGAGATGTTCCTGTAAAGACATATGTTCGTCCATCATGATGGAGAACAACTGATTTTTGAGAAAGAAAGCTCTGCTCTTGTCGGATGTCTCGTGAAGTTCCTTCAACTGTTCCAGTTTTCAGCAGCTGTCTTGCCAGAAGGAATCTGTGGTAACTGATCATCAGCGACAGAGAGCTTGAGAAGCATAACTGCCTCTTGATTTCGATCGTCAAACTTATCTTGATCGGTGCCAGCTGTACCAGGACGGAGCTCCTTTTTGAGAACGAGCTGGTCAAGACGCCTATATTAAAAAATGCTTAACATTATTTGTTTCTAGATGTTATAATTGCTGCCATTAAAGCACTGATTGCCTTCTAGCATCAGATTGGTGAGGGAGGCCATCTGTATGTTTCTGGAAGACTGATCTGGACAATGCTGCCTCTTAAATCAGATCTTGGCCACCAACTTTAAGAGATAAACAAAAAAAGCAAAGAAATAATGCCAAATACTCCAATATGAACAGAGATGACTCAGCTTGAAAATGACTGATTTCGATATCTTCTTTTGGTGACAAACTCAGCGTGAAAAATGAATATATGAGCCAGTCTTTATACTGCAAATAAAAAAAATACTGCGTCTTCAAAGTTCACGCTTTGAAACCCTTGGGAGATATGAATAATGTTGATTGATTTGAAGGCCCGGAAAAAAATTTGACCAAAAAAAAAAAAAATATCCGCAGCAGAAGAAATTATAACAGTGAATTGAATTTCTTGGAATAACGGTTCTGGTCAAAAAGTCAAACGTAAACGTCGACCGTTGGTACCATATCTCCGGCGTTGTCAAGCCTTACCACGCTCACGTAGACCATACGTAGCGGAAACAACCTCACGGGTTCGATCCTTACCCAGCCGTCGAATTTTAAATACGCTGACTGTAACAAACAATCCGCTGTCGGCTGTCGGATGCAAACAATCTTACGGGTTCGATTCTTACCCGACTGTTGAATTTAAATACGTTGATTGTAACAAACAATCGCTGTCGGATGCAAATTCCAGGTTCGCCTCCGGCGTGTCTGTTCTCACAGGTGGGCACCCAGCGGTTCTGTGCTCTATTGCCGAGAAAAAAAAAATTGAGTCTGCCCGTGCTTGCTCCGGAAGCCAGCTCGAGTGAAGATACAACGTAATTTTACGTTTCAGACATCGGCTCACGCTCCTGGATACTGGCTCGACGCAGACTCGGGTTTTGACTATCCACAGGAATGTTCGCTGACCCCGATTTGCGTTTAATTTCCGACTGATGAGATTTAAAAAAGAGCAGATTCTTCCGTCATAAAACCGTTTCCCACCAGGCTACGGACAACGTCACCGGATCACCAAAACCTATCACGCACAGTGTTACTGAATCGCGTCACCGGAATTTTTGGCTTGTGAACCCAGCCTGATCAGAAATTCCTACACGAAATACAGTACATCCTCCAGTACAGCGTGAAAATGACGATGCCAATAGCTGAGATCCGCTCCAAAAAAAAAACTGGAATTCGCACCAATTATTTCAAAGAATCCAATTTCTGTATCGAGATAGACGATTGTAAGCTTTTATCACATTGAGCAGAGCTGAAGCTAAGACTCAGTGAAGGCTACCTGGCTTACAGAGGGATCGACCTTAGAAAGGAATGACAGAGAGCACTCAAGAAATTTGGATGCAGAGAGAATACCTGCTCAAAAAATCTCTTTTTCTGGCTCTGATACCATAAAACAGTGCGAAACACGCATATGGAATTCCAAAATGAATTAATTAATTGATTGAGCAACAATACTCAATAATAATACAGAGATATTTACAAATATAGAAACATCAAGTTTCTATGTAAAGAATCAGTTTCATCTAAGACACTGCTAAAAGAATAAACCTAGCAACAGCTAGAAGAGTGAGCTTTAAACTAAAATAGAAATATTCTAATATTTTCTTCCCTAGTTTGCCCTAAACCCCAATCTAAAGTTTTGGGACTGATTCCTTGGTGGTTTTGCAGAGTTTTGATCTCCAAAAAAGTTTTTATTTTTAGGTGGCTTCTTCATCAAAAACATTTGGATCACTTGGGCGAGTGCATCTACAAGGCATTGGGCCTGGGGTTTGACCTCAAAACCCTTGTTTTCTCTCTGTTTTATTACAACAGTAAAATCAGTAACAATTAAGCCTTAAAATCATATCTAGCTTGGTCAAAATTGTTCAAAACTACAAAATCTTCATTTTCCATGGCCATTTGGGCACCTTAGATCTAGCCTAGATATAATTTTATGTTCGTTGGAATTTACTGCATAACTGAATATTTGAAATCTGAAATTTTTGAAGCATACACTTAAAAAGGGTCAAAAAACCTGAAATTTTCAGTTTTCGGTAAATTTTCTATTTTAAAGAAATTTTGGCACTGTTCTTAGCCTCATTAGGTTGCTGATCTGTGGTTTATTTACCGCTGTAATTAACAGATCAGATCTGAAATATCTCTGAAAAATATATTTTAAAGGGTTCAATTCAATTCATTTTTCAACTAGCTAAGTTTGCTTGCCAATTGGGGTGCTTCTTATAACATTGGGCAAACATAGACTTGAAATTTTCTATTTACTCACTGCTGTCATAAACTTCTTACTGCTGTCATATTAGTCACTTGGTGCTCATAAAAAAGTTATTGCAATATAATGTGCATAAGTGTCTTCATAGCTCTATATCTTGTTGTTACTTGTTCATAGCATTTATATGGTGAAAGTGGCTAACATTGTGTTGTTCTAGTGAATTTATGTGTTATAAGAGTTTATACTTCACATATAATAAACTCACTCACCTAAAGGCACTTAAATCATAAATTGTCTTGTCGACAAGTCTTTTGATCATATTGGTATCTTGTTGATTTGATTGAGTTCCTCTTTATAATTGCCATTGAGGTGATAAGATCATTCTTAATCTTGTTTTGGGCATCTAAGTTTCCATTGATTATATCAATAGCAATATTTGGCTCATCTTAAGTATTGAATATGTAATGTCACCTTTTTTATTTTTCTCCATAGTACACCTAGGTGGATTTCCAAGGCGAGGGATGGCCAGGTTAGTGGAGTAGGTTTATGTCATCAGGGGTCTCAATGGAGTTTTGAGGAGTTTTTATGGGGTCTGACGGCATTCGCTTGGCATATGCATCATCATGAGGAGTTTTGCACATCTTGTTTTTGGTTCCTTGACTTTTTGATAATTCCCGTAAAACGTGGTTATTTTTGGGCATAACTTAATTAATTACGCTCAAGGTGGCATTCCGAGAGGAATATTTGACAGAACATCGTAGTGTAATAGCTTGTTGGAACCAGAATGAGAAGATCTATAGGATGGGATGCTTAGAAGTGATTTTTGGTGGCTGGAGAGAGTATGATTTACCATTTTCCTTGATTAAAAATGACTTTAATTAGTCATTTAATTAAGAAAAAATAATAAATTGGAGGAAATGGCCCAAAAGTGACTTAAGTGAAATAAGATAAAATTAAAAGGTCACTTAAGATAAAGCCAATGGAGGAGCTTCTAGAATAATAATAAAATAATAAAATAAGATGCTTCTAGAGGCTTGGAGATCTATCCATCACATCTATAAAAGAGGAGGAGGTCATTTGGAGATATCTTGGATTTGATATTTCTTCTTGTATGAGAGGTTGAGAACCCAATTCTCTACTTCACTGGTAGCCTCAGGACGGAAACCCTCGGTGATTTTAGTGAGAGGATAAAAACCAACCTTATCTCCTTGGTGGATTCACAACCAAAATTCCCAGGTGCAGTGATTGATTTCAGTTCAGTTTTTGGAGGGCCAGCACAGCATGGTAGCAGATTCTTGAGGCTAGTTTCCCATCTCAGCTATTCTATTATATCAACAAGTAAACCCTAGTTATATTATAATAAAGATGATATTAAGTTTTGCTTATCATGATATGGAATTTCATGCATTCGATCCATTATATTTTACATGGCAATCTTTTGTTAATCGAATGGTTATTTTATGAAGAATTTCTGGATTTCTGCAAAATTAGCAAAATATCCCGTTTGGGATATATTACAATGGTATTAGAGCCTTGATCTTGGCTCAGCCTGCAGGTTTTCTAGTGTTCAGTTGCAACTATTATTGGAGGGTTTTGCCAAAGAAGATTGAAAACTCAGTTCTGCAGCAAATTGAGAATTCGTTGAAAGAAGCCTGACAAATTTTCCTTTGTAAATGTCCTACAAAATTTTGACAAATTGTTGAATGCACAATAAGAGTTCGACAGATTGACATCTGAGCCACTGAGAAGTAAAGTGAGAGTTTCAATCTTAAGTAAAGGTTGAATTCCATTTCTTTGGCCAATTTAATCTTCATTCGGTTAATGTTAGGGTGTAATCACCAATACTGGAAGATGGCCGAATGTAATCAGCTCACAAATGCGAGTGACTAATTGTGGGATGGCCAAATTATATCAAATTTTTAATTTTTAGGTCGGGTCATCAGAATCATTCGAAGGCCATATTTATTCAAAGTGAAGTTATAATTTGTTTGGAAGCCAAATTCTAGTTTGGAAAGAAGGTTGAATCTCTTAAAGCCGAATTGGACAAAACAATCTTTGTGGAATATTGCAACAATAGCAGGGTGTGATATGCTCCCCAAAAAGGTGTCGTGCATTCATTTGATTGGAGGAGCGATGTATATATGGGAAAATTGTTGGGTCATACCAAAAAGAATATAATTTATTGAGCCTTGATTTTGCTTGGTCGAGACAGTGAGTTCGTGGAGGGCCAATCAAATCCGTAGAGACCAAGACGGCCGCAATAGAGATCAACAGTCATATTGGAAACAATATTAGATTATGATCAGGCTGCGTAAGAATTTGAGTTGCCTTGCTCGAGATTAGTACCGGTGAACTCGCTGGTAGCTGATTGATTCATCGAGCAGTTGGGCATGAATTGTTTCATCACAGTGGTGATCTATCTGAAGCAGGTGACACGCTCACAACCATGCTCAGGATAATCCATCAAGCTGGTGGAACTGGGCCACTAAAAGGGCAGAGCTTATATTATAGAGAGGCTACGAATATTGCCGCATTAAATTTCAACAACACCAAATTTAATACCAAGGTCGTGTAGTCTTCTAAAGAGGTTGAAGTCTGAGATTATATGTTCGTAATGGTAATAACTAGACTTGCGTCGGGAAAATTCCTGTTGCACGCATAGGTCAGAATGTTACACGGACTACAGTCAAAATTTCAACTCATAGTCTTTGCAATGTCTTGTTAATGTGAACCAGGACACAACATTCTTGTATAAATCAGTGAACAGACAACAGAGTCTGTTCGAGAGAGTCGAGTTCAATTTCTCAAGGGCGCCGCATAATTCTTCGTAGATGTTCAAACCCAAATTGTCAAAGCCGCTACAGTGTAGATCAGTGACTGAGACTCTTGTGTGCTCAAAGTGCATGAGTCTCGTAGCATAAGCATTTCATAGATATAAGTTGGTGCTGAGCTTTGATTCCAGTTGTGGCCGAAATTGTTTTACACCAAGGATTGGGAGACTGTGCAGAGTTAGGAGATTAGTTGGAGCCATCAAACCAAGTATAATGCTATGATCGTTGGAGCTTCAGTCAAATAGCACCAACATGGAAGCCGAGCACCTGTCTCTTAGACGTGCATTTTCCGAAGTCGAATCGCACAAAGGAGCTGAGTACACTGTTGGGTACCTAAGTGCACCTGTGTGCTAGTTTGAACATAAATTGATCCACACATTGAGGTGATCATCTATGTATCGATTTTGTGGGATGGTGACACCTATATGCATGATTGCTAGCGAAATCAAGATGGTGCGACCATGTTATTACAAACGGAGGTGCGTTTTGAATAAAAGTTGCAAAGAGCATTGATGCAAGTGGATCGAAGAACCAATAGTAAGTTTGTATTCACACAACCTTAATAGTCAAAGTCTTAAAGTCAAATTGTGCCAAGGAAGCCGATTAAGGAATAGAAGGTCGGTTTGTCAATTGTCAGAGTGAGATCAATATTTGCCAAGGGATTGAGGACAGTATATTGTTAATATTCTTGTTGAAGTCGAGTCTCGGAACACTCCAGATTGCGTGATACCAGGTTCCTCTATTTTTGCACTGTATATTTATAAACTCCAGATATTTTTTTGGTATGTTGCTAGCATCTTTGAAATATTTCTAGTGATTAAATATATTGTGTACGGTTGTATGAATGGTTCTGAGTATTCAAGTTGCTAGAGTTGCCCTTTCAATTGCATTAAGTCTTCTAGTCAGGGTTTGTAATTAAGGTTAGTGGTTGCATATGCAACATTCTATTGTATGGTGTGATATGATTGGTAACTGTCATTGAGCATGTGTGAAATTGATGGCTAATTTATGGAGGGTTGTCCACTGCTGAGAGTATTATTGATAGAACTGAGTGTATCTTATCACAAAGGGGTTGGATGCTTGATTAGTAAATTTTGAGAGCTTTATGTATTGAGTTAGTTGGCCATTTAATTTGTTGTCTTGTTGATTGAAGTAAAAGATGGATGAAATTTTCCTAAATTACTTTAATAAATTAGCAGCAACAAACAGCAGACCCTTCTCAGAAGAGGTCTATGCCTTTCTTCGAAAAAAGCAACCTAAGGATCTGCAGAAAAAGTTGGAGATTGGACACAAAATCCTTGCACTTGGGGCAAATTTAAAACACGAGGGTCACATGGAAGGTCCTTTTCAAACTAGATGAATTGGATGCACTCCTTTCCGAAGTGAAACAATGAAAGGGGAATAAACTAATTTGGGCTCTAAAACTAGTTATGCTTGCTGTCATACAACACAAATTCTTGGAGGAACCTTGTGAAGGAGCCAGACTTCTAGAAGCATCTTGTCTTAGTAACATCATGAGACTAATCACCCCTATAGCTCCTTACAATCATGATGTTATGAGGAGAGTTTTCACGCTGATAGTAGATACTTTTAAGGACATGGACAACAATGTAGTTTCTACCTTTGGGAAGAAGCTTGAGATTTTAAAAGTTGTGGCTTTGACTAGGACTTATGAAATCATGTTTGACCTAGAGTGTGATGGTTTGATCCTACAGATGTTCCAATGCTTCTTCAGGATTAGGAAACATCATCTTGACATAGTGATAGTACACATGCAGTCCATCTTGTCATCACGTATGAGAGGTCGTGACGCCATATGTTGGGAGTTGCAGTCTCGATTGTTGTCCGTTTGGAGGAGAGAGCATTTGGTCTCACTTGCTGCTTATGAGCTATTCAAAAAGTTGGTTGAGAAGAACATTGAGTTGTTAAGGAGACAATTTACTAGGGAGGAGCTACTTAGGTTTGGGGGATCATGTAGTAGGAATGAACCAAGGAGGAAGGGACTTTGCTTCATCTACAGGGGACCTTGGGGAGCTAGCCACTCATGCTTGAGTGACATTGAGGAGATGAAAGAGGTAGAGCAGGTGGAGATTTATTTTGACCTTCAAAGTGAGGATTCTTCTTTGGACGAGTCCATGGGTTTATATGAGGATGCCCCCGAGGAGCATGAGTCATGTGGAGTAGTTGACAACAGGTCTGATTTATATTCGGGTGTGTATGATGAGTAGTCAATGGACCCTATGAGGGACATTCAGGATGATGGGTCATCGATGATGATTCAACATGAGCAGAATAAGGTGGAGCATGAGTCAGCTGAGGAGGAAGACACGCATTGTACACATGATAAACCTTCTGGGGAGAGCCAGTTGGAGGTTCATATTGAGGTTGTGATGTAGTAGGATGGGCAACCACCCTTGGGGTCAGCCATTGATGAAGAGAAGGCAGATGTATAGACAACTAGCAGGGTGGTAGTATCTGCAGACACATGTCCTTAGGAGGTGTTGGGGTCTGATGAGATAGTTTTATTAGAGGTTGGTAGACTAGAGGAGCGTGGAGTTTTCAACCAGATGAAGGTGGATCTTTTTGAGATGTTGGTGCATTCATCTTTGGGCCGACCCACTAATGAGGTGCAGGTGCTTGCACAAATAGCTGGTAGAGATGCAGTGCTTTCAAGGAGCATCCCTCTTCAGGAGTACCTAGACAGGGCTTGCAACATAAATTGCCCACTTTTTCCCTTTATAGGGAGAGGGGCATGATTTCTTGGACAGATTTTGTCGATTGACCAGATAGAACATCATCAGTTGAGCAAGGGCCCATATCAACCTAGTAGACTTGTTCCTTACACAGGTGCCCATGCATTGGATTAGTGAGAGATCATGCATTGGTACCCTATTGATAGAGCATCATTTTTAGTTAGAAGCATTGTATTACAAGAGCCCTTGGAGGTGAGGGATACTACATGCTTCAGTGGGTAGCAAGATGTAGGCTGGCCACTCATTAGTATTGCGGGACAACATCAACACGGTGAGATTGACCTTGGTCTATGCCAAGGGTTGGATTGGTGAGAGCTGATGAGTTGGTATACGGTGGATGGAGTAACACTCATGGTTAGAGTTATAGCACAATAGGAGCCATGGGGTTTGATACTTGTTCTTGGTGACATTGGGATCTAGGAGGATTTGTTAGTGATAGGTTCAATCAGAGATTGGTCTGGGATCCAGGTATTGGGGGATCCAGTCATGTTTGGATTGCTTGGAGGCATGATGCAGACCAGTGGTTCATATGGGATCTTGGTATCAATGTGCAGATACCTCTACAATGGACAAAAGCGGATTGCTTGAGGGCAAGAAATCTTGGGGCAGGAGGATTTGTAATGTCCCCATTTTCATTTGTCTACGTAGTACAATCAAGGTGGATTTCCAGGGTGGGGGATGGCCAAGTCAGTGTAGCAGGTTTATGTCATTAGGGGTCTCGATGGAGTTTTTATGAGGTCCGATGGTATTCTCATGGCATATTCATCATCATGAGCAATTCCGCACATCTTGTTTTTGGTTTCGTGACTTTCTGATAATTTTTGTAAAACGAGGTTATTATTAGGCATAACTTAATTAATTACGCTCAAGGTGGCATTCCGAGAGGAATATTTGATAGAACACCTTAGTGTAATAGCTCGTTGGAACTGGAATGAGAAGATCTATAGGACGGGATGCTGAGAAGTGATTTTTGGTGGCTAGAGAGAGGATGGTGGGCGATTTACCATTTTCTTTTATTAAAAATGACTTTAATTAGTCATTTAATTAAAGAAAAATAATTAATTGGAGGAAATGGGCCAAAAGTGACTTAAGTGAAATAAAATAAAATAAAAATGTCACTTAAGATAAAGTCAATGGAGGAGATTCTAGAATAATAATAAAATAATAAAATAAGATGCTTCTAGAGGCTTGGAGACCTATCCATTAGAAGAGGAGGAGGAGGTCATTTGGAGATATCTTGGATTTGATATTTCTTCTTATATGAGAGGTTGAGAACCTAGTTCTCTACTTTATTGGTAGCCCCAGGACAAAAATCCTTGGGTGATTTTGGTGAGAGCGGACGAAAGCCCACCTCATCTCCTTGGTGGATTCAACTGAATTCATAGGTACTGTGATTGATTTCAGTTCAGTTTTTGGAGGGCCAACACAGCATGGGGGCAGATTCTTGAGGCCAGTTTGCCATCTCAGCTATTCTATTGTATCAGCATGTAAACCTTAGTTATATTGTAATAAAGCTGAGATTATTTTCTGCTTATTGTGTTATGGAATTGCATGCATTCTACTGTTATATTTTACATGGAATTCTTTTGTTAATTGAATGGTTATTCTATGGAGAATTTTTGGATTTCTGCAAAATTAGCAAAATACCGTGTTTGGGATATTACATAATATTGTTGAACCTTGACATCTTATAACTTTGTAGTTAATTGATAAGTGATCTAGCATCTTGAGGAATATCTTGTGAAGTTTGCACTTGTATCTTTCGACATTTATCTTGTTTAAGATTGTTATCTCAATATTGTTAAGTTCTTTTGCTTTAAGATAATTCACACTAAGTACTTAAGTAATACAAAAATCTTAACTGAAAATAATTTCACTCATCATCGTTGCATAAGCATTCTAGATCTAGCTTGCATTAAAACTTACCTCCTAGCATAAGCTAGGTTTATAGAGATCTAGGGAAACTCTTCGGTGGTTAACATAGTGACCTTGTGGTCGTCAGAGCCATAGTCTCTGTAGTGCTAGAGGCACCGGGTGGTAGGAGCACAACAGAGGGTGTTGTTAATTAGGCCCTAGCCTGGTTCTTGCTGGCCTCCTTCCCACAAGCTACCTTGGAGCCCAACCTCAAAATAGTTAAGGGAAGACCATACTTATATTAGGCATATAATTAAAATTAACTAAGATCACTGCACCTCACATAGGTCCTAGGACTTGCACATCATATAGGTTAGTCAATCATTCAAGCAACTGGTGTCCATCTGGTCACTTGGTTCCAATTTACCATAAGAAAGAATTGTAACTCCATCAAGGCACTGGTCTCATATGCGAAAATTTAATCTAATTATTAATCTTGCTAAATTTAACCAACTAGGCCGCTCATCCATGTCTCCCAAGCGAGTTGGTTCCCAACTTGTTTTCCTTCATCTCATTTCATAGGGACCACCCCCCATAGCTAGTTGTTGGGAGACAACTAGAACGGAGTGGGCGGGGATCAGAGTGACAGTGCCCACCTTGAGTTGTTGTCACGGTGCCTAAACAATCTGAGCAACAACATGCCTCTTGGCCTCGAACGTATGACTTTTCATTGTGTAGTTGGGTAATTTTGTTTACTTATCATGGACACTCTTGGGCATGGACTGGTGAGGAAATTCGACGGAAAGAGTGGGTTTGGTTTGTACTCTTGTCTCCTTTGTCCAATTTGATGGTTAGCCTTGTATCCTAGTCCTGGGGGATCTTTTTATTGGCTACAAGCTTTAGGGGTGGCACTACTTGGGAAACCCAAATTTTGGTTGCGTGGCCCTGCTTCCCGGCACCATATACGTCACACACCTCCACTCATTATAACTCCATTCACCATATTTCCCATTTGGATCCACATTTGTCCATTGGGTCTAGAAGGAGTTAGCCTCCCCCTCCCCTTATCCACACTTTGGGTCGAGTTTGGAATGATGCCCCAGAGGTTGATGCAACGAAAAGAAAAAGAAAAAGCATAATTTGTCCACTCTCAATAGGAAAAGTACCATAAAATACAAAAGATGGTCGGGACATACACATTTAGCATGTGGGGAAAAGCCAAACATGAGCTCTACCCCTTTCATTATGGCCATCACCCTAGTTCCTAGGGTCCCTCATATTGACCCCTTTCATCATCAAGGAACCAATGATTGTCTCAACCCCTAGTGGGTGATGAATTTTCCCACCTTAAGGGGGGTCTTCACTGCTATATGTTACACATCATGATCTTATCCCCTTGAGCCCCGAGTAGTTGTAAGAGAAAAATCAAGAAAAGGAAAAAGGCATATGAAGAAGGGTGAAAAAACAAAGGCTGGGTTAACTCATGTACCACGATTTCTTCCCTCCTACATTCATACACCCATGTTTGGGATTCTCTTATTATGGCTACCCTTGTACTGTGGCATGTGGCTTGGAGCCTTACCTTAATTCCCCATTCTGTTCCACCATTATATCACATGCCACCTACCGCTTGATGGAGGTACCATGGCTATGCCACCTCCTTTAGAGGTAGAAACCACTTAATAGGGTCCTTGGTTAACCCCCTTATTAAGCTTGGAGACACCTGTACATGCTAAATCCACTATCGAACGGCATGCCACTATGAAGTGTCAATTTGATTCCATGATTTGTAAGCTCTTTTACTCAATTACTTTAATGATTTGTTGTACTAAAAGGCGAGGGGACGCATTGGATCTTATACAGGATTCCAGGTGGGTTTCCATTTGGGTTTTGGTCTCCCTATACAGGGTCCAAGCCCTCCAAAGGGTCATATTGGCACTTGTAGGGTGAGCATTGAGAGCCATGGGCCTCCACCATAGCAGAGAGCAAATTGCCACTTCATGGATCCATCGGCACCATTAATTAATTGCTCATGTTCCACCTTTTTGGATGAGGATGATGCACTTAGACCACCATGCCCAATCGACTTCACACTTGCAAAACACACTTGGCAGTTGTTCCAGGGCCCAGATGAGCATATGTCTCACCATGGGAGACAAAGCGAGGGCTTATGTCATCATTCTTTCCTTTACAAATGGTATATAAGCATTCTCGATCCACTTGGAGACCCATGAGGATGTCAATGTGCCCCCACACCCACAAGGGGACACCAAATTTTATTTGTTTGGATATCAAGGGGCCACCCCCTTGATCACTATGTTTGGGGCCTATTTCTCACCTTGGCACACTTTGGACTCCACTAGGCCTCTTCAAAGGCCCAATAACTCATTGTATTTACTATTTTTCCCTCTTGAGTGGCTTATCTTTGTATTATGTAGCTATTTTGGTGGGCTTGTCACCAAGTCATGTCATTATTGTACATTATTTTATTATTTGGGGCTTAATTAGGCCTAATTAGGAAAATCGAACTCTTTAGGAAGGATATAAATTGATGAGAGCTCATTTGAATCTCATCATCACTTGGGTTTGGATGACTTGTTTCTTCTGGAAATTTCGCTAAGCCTTTTGATGGACGAGTTGGAGATTTAATGCATTTCAATGTTTGGAAGAGCTTAATTTCTTGTCTTGGAGCTTTGATTTTCTTACATCCTAATTATTGGAGTAATTTTGCTATACTTGTAAGTACTTTTTGTCATGCTTATTTTGTAATTTTGTCTCATGAAATTATTTATGAAATATTTTCGTTCATGAAGCTGGTGTAGCTGCTCTTTGGCTTATGCGAAGTTGTTGGTCTTGTTTTTGTGAGGGATTTTTCATATGATCATTGTGAACTATGGTGAATTATTGTCCTAGGGTACATGGTTGTGTTGAAATATGTAACTAGGTTTGGTCTTCATAATGTCATATGTAATTATGATTTTATGTATTTAATCAAATGAGAAAAATAAATTTATTATTCTTGATCTTGAGGCATGGGTTTCATGCTTAAGAGAATTTATTTTTATAGGTCAAAACACCCATTGAGTGCTTCTAGGTTTGTCATAAAGTCATTGAGTCATTGTCATGTATGAATAACCCATTTGGGCATGTTACATATTGTAAGAAAAATTATCTGAGTCAAATTAGATTCAAAAAACCCTCCAAGACCATGTCAAATGTGCAAGCATCAAGTCGGCCTCATGAGGTAACAAGTCGACCTAAAAGGATGTTTCAAGAAGCTTATATATAGGGCCATCGACCTCATTTGAAGAGGACTCAATCAAGCACAAGAAAAGTTTGATCAAGGGACAAGAAGAAGCCTCATATCCTAGTGAAGGAAGAAGAAGGAAGAACTGAATTGTTTGGACCTATTTTGGATCAAAACTCTCACACATGCAAAGGGTTAGGGCATCTCCCTGTTGCAGACTAGACCGAGATATTACAACTACCATAGAAGGCCAAAATCTCGTAAGAGAAGGTCAATTGTGCAAGCCGAATTGGTGAGGAAGCAACCTATATCCAAGCGAAGGAGGAAGGCAAAAATCTTGTCCATCATCCAACTGTTTTAGGGATTCTGCAGAACGAAATTGCAGTCACATATTGCAGATCCGAAATTTCAGAATCGCAGAGTCGAAGTGTAGTAGCAGGGTTGAAGAAGAGTCAAGGGAAAAGTTGCAACTGTAGGATTGAAGATGCAAATATCAAAGGAAATGTTGACTTGGGCTTGGAGGGGCTTTGGTCAATGGTCCAAGTCTTGGAATTCATCAATCGAAGTTTCTATAAGAAGTAGAATTCGTTTGGGTTTTCCTCTGAAGATTGGAGAGGTTGCAGCCCTAGATGATCGCCTATATCTTGTGTCCTTTGTCTCATTGTTCTTTATGATGTGGTAGCTATTTGATGAAGAAAACTCTAATAATAATCAAGCAAAGAAAGAAGCTTATCTAAAGAAGTAAAACCACATCACAAACAATTTTCAAGCAAGAGAAATCACATAATCACTCTGCCCTAGATTTCTCAACATGGTATCAAAGGTAAGGTGACAAGTCAAGGAAGGAAAGCTTAAAAAAGGACATTCAAGGACCGAAGTTCTAAGAATATTATCAAGGGCATCAAATCATCATGAAGATCCTCTCATCTTCAAGGCATTTCGAGGACAACGATCACATCATCATCTTGAAGGAAGTCAAAACCCTAGTTTGTTCAGAGAAGGCATCTACACTTGGAACATTCGTGGGATCCTCACTCAATCATCGCCTCAAAGAAGGAGACCTCAAAGACCCTATCTCTACTGAAGGAAATGATATAAATCGAAGCATATTGAAGTCTACTCATCCAAGGAAAGAAAGGGTGTTATAATCATTATCAAAATCAAGAAGGCAACACATTGAAGATATTGTCATCAAGGAGCATATTCTCAAGTAAGTATCTTTAATGTCCACATCAAAATCTATCAAAATGTCCTTTTGCAAAGAAAGAAACAAGTTGGTTGGGGCTTCAAACTTTCTTGCATGGAAGAAAAGGACAGACCTGAACCTCATAGAAAATGAAGCTATGGAACATGTTAAGGACTCAATCAATAAACCTCCAAAGGAAGAAGCTCAATCTCATGCAAAATTCATGAAAGGGGAAGCAAGGGCTCAAAGGATTCTCATAGAATCCATTAAGGATCCACTCATTCCCTATGTATCAAAATTAGAAACATCTAAAGAAATATATGACAAACTTGTAGAATTGTTCTCCGTAAGCACGCAACAAAAGTGATCTCGTTAAGGCAAAAACTCTACAAGATGAAGATATTCAAAGAAGAAGGAATAGCCTCATACTTTATGAGGGTGTCTGAAATAAGGGACCAACTACAAGAGTTGGGAGAGATAATGTCTTACAAGGAAATGACTACTATAGTGCTCAATGCACTACAAGAGGAATGGGTAACTTTACATCAAGAATCTATGGGAAGAAGGAAGCTACTCCATTCAATGATCTATGGTCACTATGCAAAATTGAAGAAACCAGGTTGAAGGCAAAAACTGATGTAGGATCAAACGGGCAAACTCAAGCATATATTGCCATGGCAAAGAGGAAAGGAAAGTTTGGGAAATTTGGTCCTCAGAAAAGAAGGAAGAACATGGTAAAGGTTCAATGCTATGGATGTCAAGAATATGGGCACTACAAGAGGGATTGTCCCAAACTCAAGAAGGAAAACAACAAAAGAGGAAGAGAAGAAGCCCATGTCATCGAAGAAGTGGAAGAATCTGAAAAGAAGAAATCCAAGAAGGAAGAAATAAAAGATCTCTACTATGATTGAGGTCAAAGATGGTTGAAGCACTATCAATCAAGGACAGGAAGTTGCTAAAGGAAGCCTAGATGACCAAAGAAGAAAATAGGTATGTCTGCATATGTTCAATGAGTCAAGTCATGTCATTACATAGTTTGCAGATAGTAAGGATGCATGCTCTACCTAATGAGCCTGATCAAGGGAAAATGATCTCTTTCATTAAAAGGATGCATAAAGGCATGGGTCACATATTAACTAGATGAAATCAACATAATATGTCCTTATATGGAATATGAGATGGTTGAAAAAATGAAGGGACTATGATTGGGAGTTCCTGGGAAGTAATATGTGAATGAAGAGAAAGGAAGATGTTGTGAAATATGCAACAATGGAGAAGGCAATCAACATCCAATGACTAGAAAAATTGACTATGATATGTCCATGAGAAAGATATGAAGATATAGGAAAAGTCCAAAAAGAAATAAGACCCTTGACAATTGAATATCTTGGAGACGTGTCAATAGATATGCAGGATGTTGATGTTGTAGCAAGAAGATGTCATGATGAAGGGCCATTACAAAAGGTAACTTTTTATTTGATGTTCATTTGTGATTTTTGAACAATATCTAGATGGGCTAATACAGGGCTACAGAAAGAAAGGTGTTGATGTCATCTACAACTGTTACTCATGTGGTGGGATGGAAGATCATGAAGGATACATGATGTGGAAAAGGTAGTTTTATGAGGAAAAGTCATATATGGTCTAATGGATCACTCTCTAATAAAAGGAAGAAAGACATGACCACCCTTATTTGAGAAGGAAAGTGATGGATGATCGATGTGCTACATGGAAGTCCCAAAGATGAAGGCTCCATAATGTTAAAAATGAAATTCATGACATTGAATGGAGGAGCACTACAAGTAGTTGAAGGTCCCATGATCTCCACCAATGAAGAAAGACTGCTGTTGGAAACAAGTCCCTAATTAAGAGGGAGTGTGGAAGCAAGATTCTAATTAAGAAGAAACTTGGAAGAAAGTCCCTAGGTAAGAGGGAGCTTAGGCAAGTCCTTAGATAAGAGGGAGCTTGGGTACATTCATATTATAGGAATTGGTACATTCCTTTATTGGAATGGGTATATCCTCCCTAGTTGGGAGGGAGAGATAAACACATCATTCTTGTCTTCACTTGGGAATAAAAGAATGGAGGATTGGGTAAGCATCTAGCATCCGATACTCTTTGAAGATGTGGTGGGGCATCTAAGATAAGAGTAGTCATAGAGGACCGTTATTCTTTGAGGACTGAGAATCCAAGATAAGAATAGTCCTAGAAGGACATACCTTATGAACACTCGGGTGGGGTATGTTCCCTGAGAGATAATGATGAAGGTGTCATTAAATCATTGGTCTCACGAACATTGTGTTATGATCTTGTGGAGAGATAGAGTTGTTAATCAAGCCTTTGCTATGTAACAATACTAGATGATATGATGCTATACAAATGGGTTACCAATTCGACTCTTCTTATGAGAATTCTTTAAATTGAGAATGTCCAAGTACCTTGTATGGGTTATGAATACCTCCCTAGTTAAGAGTGAGTGTTGAAATATGTAACTAGGTTCAGTCTTCATAATGACATATGTAATTATGATATTGTGTATTTAATGAAATGAGAAAAATAAATAATTCATTGTTGATCTTGAGGCATGGGTTTCATGCTCAAGAGAATTTATTTTTATAGGTCAAAACACCCATTGGGTGCTTCTAGGTTTGTCATAAAGTCATTGTCATGTATGAATGACCCATTTGGGCATCTTACACATTGTAAGAAAAATTATTTGAGTCAAATTAGAGTCAAAAGACCCTCCAAGACCATGTCAAATTATAGTCAAAAGACCCTCCAAGATCATGTCAAGTTAGAGTCAAAAGACCCTCCAAGACAATGTCAAATGTGCAAACATCAAGTCAACCTAAAAGGATGTGTCAAGAAGCCTATATATAGAGCCATCGACCTCATTTGAAGAGGACTCAGTCAAGCACAAGAAAAGTTTGATCAAGGGACAAGAAGAAGCCTCATATCCAAGCAAAGGAAGGAGGAAGAATCGAATTGTTTGGGCCTATTTTGGATCAAAACTCTCACACGTGGGAAGGGTTAGGGCATCTCCCTGTTGCAGAGTGTTGGAAAATCAAAGATATTATATTAGGGTTTGATTCTCCTTTCTTGATAATTACTTGTGAGTGTGTTGGCTTCTTTTACTTCTTTATTATCTTATCTTTGATCAAGGAATTACCATATTATATGTGTATGAAGATCACAAAACAAGAGACACAAGATATAGGCACATGCCAGGGAAAAACCCAGTCAGGATAATTCTTCCTTTGAATAGTATTCTTTGAGACTCTTGATCCTAGACCAAGAACAGGCTTTCTCTGCACACCATGTTAGTCTTCCAAATCTTCGACCCCTTTTAGCAACTTCGACTAGGCAGTGGCTTCCGGCAACAACGAAATCTTAGGAGACTTCGATCTCCCAACCTAGACCACGAAACAAAGAGAAAGGAACCAAAAGTTTAATTTTCTTCTCCTCCAAAGACTCACCCAAACTGGCACTTCTTTCCACCTCCCGACAACCGACTTCGCCCTTCTCCAACTCTTCTTGAGATATCGAACTTGCTTGAGAGTGATGTCTTGAAATGACGATGTCTTCTAATGACTTCGACCTCCTTGTATATATAGGCTTCTTGTGGGTCGAATGAGGGTCGATAAGCCGACTTGATCTCTCTTAGGCTGACATGACATGGAGGGTACATAATTCATGTTTGACTTGATACAAAACCTTTTTACATGATTCGAAAGCCCAAGAAGGGTCCCTTCGAATGTACAATGACTCTATAAACTCAATATTAATCCTAGGAGTCCACAATGGGGACTTTGACTAATATAATGATGACCAAAGCATGAAAGCCATGCTATAATAAGTCATTGTTGCAATAGTAAAAGTTCTTTTCTTCATTCTTTTGACAAGCACATTTCATAAGTACATTATTGAAGATCGAACATAGTTATATTTTCTAACATAGACTAGACTGAGATATTACAACTACCATAGAAGGATGAAATCTAGTAAGAGAAGGTCAATTGTGCAAGTCGAATTGGTGAGGAAGCAACCTATATCCAAGCGAAGGAGGAAGGCATAAATCTTGTCCATCATCCAATTGTTTTAGGGTTTCTGCAGTACGAAATTGTAGTCACATAGTGCAGATCTGAAATTTTTGACTTGCAGAGTCGAAGTGCAGTAGCAGGGTCGAAAAAGAGTCAAGGTCAAAGTTGCATTTGTAGGATTGAAGATGCAAATATCAAAGGAAAGGTTGACTTGGTCTTGGAGGGGCTTTGGTCAAGGGTCTAGGTCTTGGAATTCGTCAATCGAAGTTTCTATAAGAAGAAGAATTCATTTGGGTTTTCCTTTCAAGATTGGAGAGGTTTTGGCTTTGGCTATTCGCCTATACCTTGTGTCCTTTATCTCATAATAATCAAGGAAAAGAAGAAGATAATCTAAAGAAGTAAAATCACATCACAAACAATTACCAAGCAAGAGAAATCACCTAATCGCTCTGCCCTAGATTTCTCAACAGGTTGTTCATGATTTGCCTTGATAAATCATCATTTGCAACATAAAAGAAGTATAAATTTGCCTTTTGTAACCTAGTTGTTGCTTGGGCCATACGAAGTTGCTGGGGAATTCCTTGATTGGAACTAAGCCTATCTAAGCATTGATCTCAATTGACTCCATTCTCCTAATTGGTTAGGCACTGGTTGAGTCCTAAGGTGATCGCAAAAGAATATTCGATCACCTTCCTCCTTTCTAAGCCCTAACCTAGTAGACCTCCTAGAGCATCACCTAAAATTGTTTCTACCCATTGAAAATCCTTGAAAAATGGTTAACTATTGCTTGGGGGTTTTCTTGAGAGGTCCTCCAAATTTGAGGTCGATCCCACAGTGGAATCTCAAGATATTTCAAGCCCTTGCTTGAAGACCGTTCTCATCCCTAGGTTTGCTTTGGTTGGTGGCTTCATTAGGATCATTGTACTCAAATTTCAAGAAGAATTCAATTCCTTTCATCTTATTCTCTCCCTTAACTTGGTCAAGATCTTCCGATTGTTACTCCAATCCAAAGCCTCGACCTCATTTGGGCCCACTTGGGCTTCTTTATGGTCCCACTATATTATAACTTCAATTTCAAAAGGATCACTTAGAAACCTTAGTCTTCTAGGATTTCATGATCTTGGGCACTTCTTTTCGAGTAACACTCCTCAAACCCTAGGTCTAAGCATCCTCTTAGCCCTTCTAAGAGTGTCCTCCATCTTGCTTCCATAGCAAGCAACCCCATTATTTGAGCCTCTTGTGAATAGGCTTGTTGAATCACTTTTCATCCCATCATTGATCCATCTATTCTAGTGATTCTTCTCATACTAAGACTGACTCCTCCCATCTGTGAAAGTCCGTAAAGAGTAGGGAGCTTTAGTTGAGGTAATAGTGGGCTATTGCTCCATTGTTGCCACTTGACCTAGTAGTTGTTCTATAGGATCCCCTCCTAGGACCCCTGCTAGTTTGAGTGGTAACAATTCCATCCCTCAACCACTCCTTTTGTTGTGAAGTGTGTGAAAATTTCGCGCTAAGAAATTATTTTGTAGCTCAAAAAATTTCGTTATGAAATTTTACTGCAGTGAGTGGAATTAATTCTTTTAACGGTAATTTAATTATGCAGTTTATTGCTTGCGACAACAATGAGTTAATCACTACTACAAACTTCACAAAAAATACTGTTGAAGAAAAATAGCAGTGGAAACGGATAAAATATAGCACACAGACACATAAAATTTACATAGTTTTTTTTGGACAAATGTCCTCAGCAAAATCCAACTTGGGAAAACTAGTGCAACAACTGAGGGTTTATTATTATGCAGTAGTAAGAAATTTTGAATAAGATAATCTAGATGTCGAAATCTTGCTATCTTGCAAAGAAAATACTGGCAAAACTATCTAGAGGGAAATTACCCTCACCACTGGCAATTCCAGCACTAAATTGCCTCTGTAAAGCAAGTCATCCAATTGGCATGCACAGGCTCTGCATCAACCTGATGCCGACTGTTGCAAATGTTGCCTGAACTAACTGTTAGTCTAGTCGTCCTACCTACTGCTAACTGGGAAAACATCTCTCTGACACTCTGGAACCTTTGCCCGACCTATGGAACTGAAAATGTCTTCCTTCCTAGCAAATCGAACTGCCTTCTTGGGGCTCTGTGTTGCCTCTATGCAGCCTCCTGGAGAAATCTCGACCTCTTTGCAAATGCACTCCCTGGATCTGGAGAACTTCCTCCAGACTCACTGCCCCTACCCCTCACTATCTCTGATTCCTCTTCGAAGCTCGAACTCTCCGACAACTGACTACTGCTACTTTGGATAATAAAATTCTCCCAGAGTCTCTCGTGTATTCTCCAAGTGCCCATCAACTTCTTCTTATAATTCTCTGTTGGAGCACCAATGGCCAAATGTAATGTCCCTTCCTAAATTATTTTGGAACATGATTAATTTCTACATTCCGTGGCCGATTTTGGAGGTGTTGGGGCCCATTCGATTTTATTAGGAGGCTAGACTTAGTAGAAGTTATTTTGATGTGGTTAATTTGTACGTGGGGGCCACCCACAATAGGAGAATACACATTCCCTAGTTCGATTTGCATGGAGAGGAAATCAATGGTTAAGTGAGGGACCCCTGGTGGAGGGAAAATGGAGGGAAAAGTGCTCCGCGAAATTTATATAAGGCAACTCTCCTCATTTCAGCATCTTATCTTTTGACATTGAACTCAATCTTAGTTGCTCGAGCTGCTTAGTTAGGTCACTGTGCTATTTAGCACACGAGCGTCTTCGAGAGGAGAACTCAACCATTGATTCGGTGGACTTCGAGTGCCAGCTCTAGAAGGGAGTTCTTCTTCATCTCAGTTCATAGTAGTAGTAAGGAGAGGAGGTACAACAGTTATAAGGCGAGTACCAGCAACAAGGGGAGTAACAATAACACAGGGATTATGTAGTCACAGCGTGAGGCACTCCGAGAAGTTGGGGAGACAGGAGCATCCCTCATAATTTTTCAGGAGTATAGAGGGCAGCTACAGACAAGAGGGCCATCCTACATGCAACTCTCATTTCATCACATGCAAGATTGCATCATCTCCTCCATGACTGTGCAGTCATTAGAGTGAGACTCTTTGGGGCAGCACCATCCAGGGGAGTTTGGAGTTGTGAAGCTTGGAGATTTTTTGGAAGGCCATTTGAGGATGATTGTTGGAGTTGGGAGAGTAGAGATTGACCAGATCGGTCACAACAACAAAATTCAAAATTGGAGGAGGGCCAACCTGTGAATTGTCAATTTTTGAATGTTGGAACCTGTTAGCGCTTGGAATTCACCTAGGCTGAGATATACAAACTCTCAAGGCTACATCAAACCATTTCACCTCGTAGCTAGCCCTACGAGGTATTAGAAGGCTCTCTTGGGTCAGATTCGGTAGATCTTTCAATATGATGAGCTGACCCAATTAGGAATAAAGATTTTAGGCTAGTAAATTGATAAGGGGGGTTGATTTAAAGATTTTTGGTTTTTTGGTGGCAATTGGAGAGAGTGCAATTCAGGGTGCGGGGATTGAGCACAGTTTTTGCAGGGGGATGTTTGGGGCAAGGTAGGAGTAAGCGCTGATGCCTTAATCTGAGATGGATGATCAGGGATGATAGAGAAGGAGCTAAAGAGGGCAAACAACCATTTGAATCCTCTCTAGATAGCAGAAAACATAAATTTTGAACAAACTAAAACGCTGAGCATGTCAAAGCATGTATTCAAACTTTACCACTTCATCTGTCCAAATAGAAGCAAAAGAGAGATGTAGAATACATAAAACATGTAGAGAACACACCATCAACACTACAATCCACATGAATCCACAAGGATGTCTGCAAAACCCTGACCTTCTTCCTCTTGAAATTGCAAAAATAGATGTACAATATACAATGAAACTTTCTCCCACAAGAGTCCAACCTTCCAACCTCTCAAAATGACTAAGAGACCACATAATATAGGCAAGCTAACCTCTTCCCTTGCCTCTAGGGGTCGAGGTCATTCTTCTAGGAGCAGTTTGAACTAATTTCAAACTAAGCACTAGATAATAGGCATCTCAACAATTTGCCTCTATTACTTAGCTAACTAACCCATGCATTAATTTTTCACTTTTTACATTAAGGAAGCTTCTAGAAGAGTAAAGAGAGGTAAAATCTATCAAAGTGCCATGAAAATATTACATTTATCCATCATCTACAAGTAAAAATGGTCAACCATAGTCAAAACAGTGTTTTTTGACCCAAAAAGGTCAATTCTGGCAAAGCTAGCTCTCACTGCCGCGCCCCCTAGCTCTCACTGCTGCGCCCCTTTGCAGCAACTTTTGAGTGGGTTCCACTGGTCCCAATCAGGTGCAAGATGGCTAATTGGAAAGCTTGGTCTGTGTACTTTCCATCTCAAGTGGAATTTCTGAATTTGGAGTTGTTTTGCCCCCTCAAAAACCATTTCTCCCAAGGTCACTTTCTGCAACTCAAAAGTGGGCAGAAAGTCATTTTTTTGATGTATTTTGAGCTTTTGGAGGCTCAAATCTCAAAATTAAACTTCTCCCGAGTATTGGTAATTTTTCTCTTGGCATGCCCTTTCCAAAAATGCCAAGTTTGCAAAATTCCGAGTAGTCCTTCAAAATGTCCGCGCGCGCGACGCGGACGCGACACGGAAAAAACCTGTAATTTTACCAAAAATTGGCAAAATGCTCCAAAATTCTCAAAATTTTCATATTCTGATGCTAGATCAATGCTGATCAGTACCATGATGAGTGAGGCCACCCTTACGAGGCCTCCACTTTGTCTCAACCTCCGTGGATGAAGATCAGTCATCACCTTGCTCATTAGTCTCAGTGGTTGACATGATGTTATTGAGCAAGGTGAAACAAATAGGCAAAATGACCGCTGCCCTGCCTGCAAAATGCTGAGAAGTATGTTGTTTTCAAGGGGAAAAATCATGAGGAAAATGTTAGGGGAAGGAGTTTATATAAGGAAAGGGAAAACATATACAAAAAACAGGGAACTTTGAAGGAAATAATCACACAATGTCAAACATGCCATCTCATCTCTCATCATTTGCAAATCAATACTTTATTAGGAAAATGCGTGTTTTGATCACCAAGGGAAAGGACAATAAGAATTTACATGATGGAGGGAATGAGGGGATATAGGGAATTAGGGTTAGGGAGTAATGAAACCTATTAACAAAGTCTGCCAACCAATTTTCACAACAGCAGTCTTTCAATAGGGCTGACAGCTTTCATAATTGCATTTGTCATGAGTGAATTAGGGTTTCATTGCATGTTTTGACAATAGGGAAGGAGATTCAATTGCATAGGGAGTTTGAAAATGGGATAGGCAATTGAATTAGGTTTTTCATGAGGGGAATGGGTAGGAAAACAGAGTCTAGGAAAAGGGAGATGATACCAT
>APFE031203357.1:0-22488 GCA_000404065.3 Pinus taeda | reverse complement strand
GGACAATGGAGGAGAGTACACCCTTGGAGAGTTTGTTGACTATTGTGCGGAGGCAGGGATCAGGAGGGAGTTCACTGTTCCTTACAACTCCCAACAGAACGGGGTTGCGGAGAGGAAGAACAGATCCATCATAGGGGCTGCCAAAGCCATGTTACATGATCAGGGGTTGCCATTGTTTTTGTGGGCAGAGGCCTGCAACACATCTGTTTACTTGCAGAACAGGAGTCCGCATCGTGCCTTGGGGCACATGACTCCGGAGGAGGCTTTCTCTGGGAAGAAGCCTGATATTGGTCATCTTCATATCTTTGGATGCATTACATACTCCTATATACCCAAGGAGAAGAGGACCAAACTAGAGCCCACCGCAGAGAAGGGTATTTTTGTGGGCTGCAGTGAGACCTCAAAGGCCTTTCAGATTTACATTCCTGCACAGAGGAGAGTTGTTGTCAGACGAGATGTGAAGTTCGAGGAGGACAGGGCCTTCAGGAGATCACGGGAGTTGGAGTATCTGGATCAGCCAGACCCTTAGCAGCAGTTGAGTCAGTCGCAGGGATCCAGTGGGCAGGGATCAGGAGGTACATTTATGAGGATGTCAGGTCCATCAGTGAGCAGTGGCTCACCGAGCCAGAGGGGTGGTGCTCCGAGCAGGTCACAGAGCAGTTCACTAGGGAGTTCACTGATGGACAGTTCACACGGTACCTCAACTTCTACAGGTTCAAGTGCAGGCAGGAGGACAGCAGACAGACAGTCAGGAGTTCAGGCTACTGATGGTGATGAGGAGGAGGAGTTTCATTCTCCTATGGGAGAAGGATGCTCAGGGAAGAGGAAGCCCGAGTGGCTTCAGGACACCTTGAGAGATGCCACACTTGTTGCTGAGCCGAAGAGGCCGGTCAGAGAGAGTAGACCACCTGAGAGATTTTGTAGCTATATGGCGATGGTTACCAGCATCCTTGACTCTGAGCCTTCTAACTATGAGGAGGCAGCTAGCCAGCAGGTCTGGAGAGAGGCCATGCAGGAGGAGTATTCTTCTATCATGAAGAATGATGTTTGGGAGGTAGTGCCGAGGCCTGAGGGCAAGTCCGTGGTTACTTCCATATGGCTTTACAAGGTAAAGCATGCTGCAGATGGCAGCATTGAGAAATTCAAAGCGAGGTTTGTGGCTAGAGGGTTCTCCCAGGTAGAGGGAGTTGATTATGAGGAGACCTTCGCTCCCGTGGCTCGATATAGTTCGATTCGCTCCATTATATCGATAGCAGCAGAGATGGGTTGGAAGATCCACCAGATGGATGTGAAGACTGCATTTCTCAATGGCTTCATACAGGAGGAGGTGTACATTGAGCAGCCACAGGCTTTGAGGTGCATGGTAAGGAGTCCCATGTGTGCATACTGAAGAAGGCCCTTTATGGCCTGAAGCAAGCTCCCAGAGCTTGGTACTCCAGGATAGATACATACTTGCAGGGGATGGGTTTCACAAAGAGTGAGGCAGATCCAAACCTTTACTATATTGTGATAGGTGAGGAGCCTCTCATTCTGGTGCTGTATGTGGATGACTTGGTCATTACAGGTGCAGAGAGACTCATAGAGCACTGCAAGAGAGATCTTGCGGCAGAGTTTGAGATGAAGGAAATCAACTTGATTCATTACCTTTTGGGTTTGGAGGTGTGGCAGGAGGAAGGGCATTTCTTCCTGGGGCAGGGGAAGTATATTGTGGACATCCTTAGCAGATTCCACATGGAGGATTGTAGACCCATGTCAACATCGATGATCACCAACTGGAAGAAGCTTTATGCTTCAGATTCCGAGTTGGTGGATACCACATTGTATAGGCAGCTGATTGGTTCCTTGATGTATTTGGTCAACACTAGACCAGATATCTGTTTTCCAGTCAACACGATGAGTCAGTTTATGTGTGAGCCTGGGAAGGTTCACTGGGTGGCTGCAAGACACATTTTGCGGTACTTGCAGGGGACATTGGATTATGGTCTGGACTACAGGTAGGGAGATGGAGTGAGATTGGTAGGATACTCTGATTCTGATTGGGCAGGTTGTGCTTCTGATAGGAAGAGCACTTCAGGGTGCTGTTTTGGGTTGGGTTCAGAAGTAGTGTCATGGTTCAGCCGGAAGCAGCAGTCAGTAGCACTGAGTTCAGCAGAAGCAGAGTATATGGCAGCCAATCTAGCTAGTTGTGAGGCATCTGGCTTCGCAAGATGTTGTTTGGCTTATTTGGTCAGTCGTTGAGACCTTCAGTGATTTACTATGATAATCAGAGTTGCATTAAACTCACGGAGAATCCAGTATTTCATGACAGGTCAAAGCATATCGGGATCGGATATCATTTCATCAGAGACTATGTTCAGAAGCGAGCTGTGAAGCTTGAGTATATTTCCACTGATGAGTAGGTAGCAGACATTCTTACCAAAGCCTTACCACGGGACAAGCATGTTTACTTCAGAGACAAGATGGGTGTGGTAAGGAACACCTTCCTCGGTAAGAGGGAGTGTTGAAATTTGGTACCGGAGGACAGGTGGTTCCCTTAGGCTTTGATCTTTGGCCTAGGGAAAAGTGTCCAAAAGATTTTAATTTTTCTCCTAAAGTGACTTTATAATTTTTATAAAGTTAAAATCTAATTTAAAAGTGACTTTAAGTGATAAAGTTACTAAGTCTAATTTTAAAGTGACTTTTATAAAGTCAATGAAAAATTAGAAAGGAAAAGTGACTTTGGAAATAAATGACTAAGTGGGTCTTTATTAAAGTGGGTGAATTAAAAAATAGAAAGTGAGATTTAAATGTGCATTTAATCTCAGCCATTGATCTAAATCTATTTCAGCCATTGGATTTAGAGATCACCAAAAAGTCACTTGGATCACCAAAAAGTCACTTGGAGTTATATTAAAAGAGGAAAATGAGGAAAAGATCATTCATTCTTTCATGAGCAGATTGGGAGAAGGAGAGCAAGAGAGCAAGGGTGATTTCTGGACAAGAAGGAGAAAGAGGCAGCAGTTTGGCACACATACCAGGCAGCTCTTCAGCAAAATCAGAACAGCAGAAAGACAAGCAAAACAACAGCAAAAACAAGCAGAAAAAGCTGATTTCTTTGCTGAAAACTGAGAAGTTTCCAGGTGGTCTGTTGGACTGAAAACGGATAAGTTTGCTTGCTGAAAAAGAAAATATTTTGCTGTAATTTTTGCTGAAATTTTCTTGCTGTAAAAAGACATTTTTCAGAAATAAAGAAGAGCTCTCAAACTGGTTTTCCCCAAGAGTTGTAGGGGGTTTTTCCAGGGTCACGTTAACCAAAAATATCAGTGTTTTAATGTGTTTTAATGGCTGTTTATTACTGCTGATTTTTATTTCTGCAATTTCCAGCATTCTGTAAAATTTCCAGAATTTGTGTTTTCAGCAAATTTTATTTTTTTCAGCTTGTTGAATGTATGGTTATGGGAAAGGGCATTTAACTACATGGGAGAAATAAGGAGAAACTGAAAACCGGGGTGGGAAAACAGAAATTTTTAACAATTTTCCTCTTCCTGGTCCCTTTTATGGGTATTATGGTGCTGGAGAATAGGAAACGGAGGGGCCAAATTGAAGAGAGGGATGAAGAAGCTGGAGAAAGTCGAATTGGTGAAAATCCCGGTGAGGAGCTGGAGGAGGGTGAACAAGACCCTCAAAAAACTAAACAAGACCAAACTCCATTGTGGAAATATGTTAACATGGCTGAAACAAGGAGAGGGGGTGGAACCACTAAATTTCATTGCCCCCATTGCAACACTGATTATACAGGTTCATACACCCGTGCTAGAAGACACCTCTGCGGGAAAAGGCCATGGGATGGAGACAAACAAATAGGAATCAAAACTTGTACAACGGTGTCAACAGCGGATAGAGCCAAATACACAAGGGAAGAGGAGGAAGCCCAATACAAATCAAAAAAATGAAGGGGTTTCTTTGAACCATGCTCACAATCACAAAGAACTCCTTCAGCATCCTCCCAAGGCAGTGGATATGGAGGCGCAAGGTCATCATCTTTAAGGCGTAGAACCATAGCAGATTTCCTTGATGAGGGGTGTAGGAATGATGTGGATTCAAAGGTTTACAGTTTTCTCTATGCATGTGGGATACCATTCAATGTTCTTCGCTCACCTTATTGGCACGAAATGATTTCGGCCATAAGCTCTACTTAGATGATGCCTTCAGCTTTCATGTGATCTGCAACCACGCTCTGATACCATGTTGAAATTTCTACGTCTATCCATTAGAAATTTAATATGTATTCTTCTGGTTTATTTTTTCTACTTGTTAAAATTCGAACAAGTTATTTAAAACTTATAAATAATGAAATAAACACAATACAATCTTAACATCTACAGATCATCATCTAAAAGAAAACAAACACATAAGTGACACCGTTATTTTTGGACAAATGTCCCCGGAAAAACCCAATGTGAGAAAACCAATGTAGCTATTTAGAGGGTTTATTATTAAGCAGTATTTCCTTGAGTACAATTGGGTGCCAAACTGGCTCACCCGATAGAGAAAAACAACTGATAGCAATACCTCTCTATTCAGAAACAGGGATTCAGAAAACTTGTCCCACGAAACCTTCTGTAGTGACTCTGAATGTCTGTGCTGGCCCTTCTGGCCTTTGCGTTAGCCCCAAACCTCTTTGCGTCAACCCTCTAAGGCACTGCACAACCTTTGGGACCCTCTGTATCACTCTAGTTTCTCTCTGTGTCGATGACGCAGTCCCTTTGGCCTCTGCGATGTCTCTACTAGGTTTTATATAGCATGCTCTGGCTGCTACCTCTCGCTCTCTACTTTTGCGCTGGTCTCGTAGCACTGTCTCTGCCTCTTTGCACAATACTCACTACTCCTCGTTGCTGATCACTGATTTGACTTTGCTTAGCAACTCCGCTCTAGCAAAACAAATCACTGATCACTATAGTGTGTTCTCCAACTAACCTTCAAGCCTCCTCTTATGCTTTCCCTGTTGGTCCTTCAACGGCCGAGATTAAATATCTAATCAACGGCTAAGATTAGATTTGGCTTGATCCATGACTTTTGGAACCTTTTAACCCAGTTTTATATTAATACCAATTAATATTTTATTTTTCTTAAGTTTAGACTTAAGAACTTCATTAAAAATATTAATTATTTTAGTATCTCCCAAGCTAAGTACAATCTGTCCAAACCATTTCTGGGTCTTGGAGATCTCATGTGCTTTAGCCACTCCACCAATTTTCATGGCAAGAGCACATACGATGCCACCCCAAACCAATAGCTACCATACTCTTTGCTTAGGTCTTGAGACCATATTCATCTAGAAGGAATAGTCGTGGCCATTTGTGGTCTGATCTGGAAACTCCCTCTTCCTCTGCTCAGTTGTTTCTCTGCTACCCGCACTCTCACTTGGAATGTGCAGTTTTGCTAGCTGCTATTGCGAATTTGCAACTGGAAAAATTGGATTTCTTGGTAGAAACCCGCTAAGAGAAATTTCCCTCTGTGTGTGTAATTTCTCTTCCCCACGACACTAGTTTTGCTGTTGCAATACCCTTTGCATCCAACTAGAAATATCCTTAGTGAAAATCTAAGTTGCTGTTTCTTCGTCTGACTGCTGGAATCACTGTTTTGGGAAAATCGACATTTCTACAACCCTGTAATCGAAAATCGATCTCCTACCCCAACAATTCAGCCTGCGTGTCTGGGTACTGCACAACCTCTCAGAATTTTGGCTTGCTGCTCCCTCTAAATAGCGAAATTTCGTTTAACACTTATGAAGTTATGAGCTTCTCGGCTTATCATTAACGCTTCGATCGCATGTGAAACTTTCGCACTACGAAATTATTCTACAACTCACAAAATTTTATTGCAGCGACTGGAATTAATTCTTCTAACTATAATTTAATTATGTAGTTTATTACTTATGACAACAATGAATTAATCACTACTGCAAACTTCACAAAAAATATTGTGAAAGAAAAATAACGTTTGAAACTAAGAAAATATAACACACACACAAACATAAAATTTACATCGTTATTTTTGGACAAATGTTCCTGGAAAAACCCAACCTAGGAAAACGGTGCAACAACTAAGGGTTTTATTATTATGCAGCAGTGAGAAATTCTGAGTACAATAATCTAGATGCTGAAATCTGGCTAGCTTGTAGAGAAAATACTAGCAAAAATATCTAGAGGGAAATTACCTTCACTCCAGGCAATTCTAGCACTGCACTGCCTCTGAAAAGCAAGTCGTCCAACTGGGTCTGCATAGGCTCTGTGTCAACATGATGTTGTTTTCTACAGCTTTTGCTCGAACTAACTGCTATTATAACTGTCTTGCTTGCTGCTGACTGCGAAAATGTCTCTCCGACACTCTGGAACCTTTGTCCAGCCTCTGGAACTAAAAATGTCTTCCTTCCTGACAAATCAAACTGCCTTCTTGAGGGTTTGTGCTGCCTCTACGTAGCCTCCTGGAGAAATCTTGGCTTCTCTGCAAATGCACTTGCTGGATCTAGAAAACTTCCTCTAGCCTCATTGTCCCTGCCTTTCACTATCTCTGCTTCTTCACTGAAGCTTGAACTCTCCGACAATTGAATGCTGCTACTCTAGAAAATCGAATTCTCCAAGTTTCTCTCGTGTATTCTCCAAGTGCCCATCGACTTCTTCTTATAATCCTATGTTTGAGCATCAACGACCAAAATTAAAACTTAATAAAGGGCTAGGATCATCTTGGAGTCGATCCGTCTAGAATTATCACCTTGACTTAATTAATTTTGATTAATTAACCATGTTTCCTATGTTTAGACTTAGGAAATATTTAAAAATCGGCTAATAATCTAACTAAGCCATCTCCAGGTGGAATTTCCAGAAACGATTTTTAGGTTATGGAGATCTCATGTATTCTAGCTTCTTCACCAAGTTTTGTGACTAGAACCTATGTCACAGGGTTCGGCGAATTTGAAGGTTCAGGTTCGAAATTCGCCGAACCTGAAAAAAAAATTTGAAATTCGTTCAGGTTCGCTGAACCTGCAATTCGAACCTCAAGTCGAACCTGAACGAACTCGAACCTAAACGAACCTCAACGAACCTCAACGAACCTGAAGGCGAATTTTAATGAATTTTTTAAGGTTCAATTTTTTTAATGATGCACTGAGAACTTCATTATGACAACCATGATAGCTGTTTTATCCTACCTTCATCACTGTACTCTAGACCATCATGTTGACTGTGATCATGCGAGTGTATTCCATGAGTGCAGGATCATTGTGATCTTTCTTACACAGAGACAGTGAGATCATGTAAAGATAGTGAGGGATCCGAAGATCTTTCCATTACATATATATATACATTAACTATTAAGAAAGAGATCCACCGAGATGAGATACTATTCCTCACTATACTGAGGTCCTTACTGTCTCATTTATTCCGAGACTGTAATGGTTACTATGGCTCTTTGTTATGCAGGGATTGTATCCTGCGGTTTTGTTATTGTGCCCACAATTGTAGTGTTGTATATATATTGTATATATATATATATAATATATTATATTATATATATGATATGATTGAGACCAACGTCTAACATCAATCTTATTAGGCCGAGAGAGAGGTTCTATCACTGCTGTTCTTTTCTATGAGCTTAGACTTCTACAGGAGTATTCACCGAGCCTTGAATTGCCAAAGACTTCCATGCAAGAAATCCATACATTGATGCCTTTTGTCTAATCTTATCATCTTTGCTTACTCCATTCATGACGATCCTCACAGGTATGTCCGAGATCACTAGCTGTGCAATTGTGATATGTCTAGGTAGATTTGTATCTTAAAACAGAGTATGCCGAGGAATGTCTAATCCTTCAATCTTTGCAACGTCCATATACAAGTTATTCCTGCTCCATTAGGAACGAGGTATGCAAGATCATTGACATTGTGCCCTTTTGTCCTAGATCTTATCATCTTTGCTACTCCATTCAGTTGAGATTTCCTCACAGTATTGAGGGATCATAGCTGTGCAATGTAGATATGTCTAGGTAGATTTGTATGCTAAAACAGATATGCCAGAAGAAGTTCTAATCTTCAATCTTTGCAACGGTCCATATACAAGGTTATTCCTGCCCTCCATTAAACGAGGTCATAATATAGTTATATCTTTATATATATATATATATATATAAATATATATATATATTGAAAAATATGTATAGTCGAACCTAATGCCGAACCTCATTTGAACCTGATCGGAAAATTCAAATTCGAATCGAACTTAATCGTTGTCAAACTCGAATTCGAACTCGAACCATGTGACATAGACTAGAACACATCCAATGCTACAAAATCTAACAGAGGGTAGGGTGTAGTGAACTGTGTTTTTATCTCGTGTTTGGAACGAATGCTATTAAATTCTTTTGAGCAGAGTTAGGTCAAGTTTAGGTGTCAATATTGTTGATGCAAAAGTGTACTAATATTTGATGCACTATTGGTTGCTATGCACGCTCCTTGACCTATCCTATGTTAAGAAGATTGTATAGTCCATGATCCTCCACACCTAGAGTGACACTCTTGTTGGTTTCTTTATCAATTATGTTGCATTTGTGATTGGAAACAATGATGTCTAGATCGGGGTAGTGCCTTATAATTTAACTAACTAATAGTAGATGAAGCTCCATTCTTGGTGCATAGTCACATTGTGGAAAATCAACATGTTCACTCCAAAGGAAATCTGCACATTCCCTTTCCTATTACCATGAACTCTTCCCTACTACTTAAGACACTGAAACTTCAAAGGAGAAAGTAGTGTGCTCGATGAACCAATTCTCTCTTTTGGTGAAGTACTGTGGTGCACCTGAATCTATGTATCAAGAAAATGGATTGCATTGACTTGCTTGTCTCTTGGCCATGAATGTATGAAAGCTAACTTCTCCTTTGTATGTTTTGCAACTGGAGCCTTTTGCCTAGGCCTTCTGTGGTTGGTTTTCTACTCAATCAACCTCTTGCTAAAGTGCTCATATGCGTGTGGTAAGATTTTCAGTGCAATTACCACCACGTCCTCCTCTTTTGTTTTCTAACTAATGCCCAACGACTATTTGTTGATATCTTTGATTTTGAGTAAATTTGTATTCTCAACTATCATGATTGAAAACAACATATTCTGCCAGAAGAAGGGTCTAGCCTTCTCCAAAGTCTCATCAATTTTTGCAAATTCTTTTTTTGGTTGTTGAAGTCTTCCCTATCAGTACTTTAGGAACTGTTGCACTCAAATGGTCAAAGTTCTAGGGAAGCGGAAGTACCAATTTGTTCAACAAAGATTGGATCACATATCACCAATCTATGTGTCATGGTTATCCCATTCTGCAAGTTATGTATTGTAAATGATCTTTGTAAAACCTTGAGTCTATGTAACAACCCGAGTAAGTCTATAATTTGATGATGAATTCCATCTTAGGAGCTTTTTTAACTTCGCCGATTACTTGTGTTTCTAGACACGGCTAATCATAAGAGTTTCCTGCCTCCAACTTAAACCCCAAAGTTAGGGTGAAATTTATTGTCGAAATATTTGGTGAGTCCTAACGTTTTTAGTCGAGTCTGATGTAAAAGTGATTTGGGAATAATTTAAGCTAGTTGGCTTAATTCTTTTATTACAAATCACTTGGTTTACTAGCACATATTGTGTTGCAGATGGGTTATGTGTTTTGAAAGTCTAAGCCAAATGTGTTTTCCCTCTTTGAGTCTTATAAATGTAAAATCTTATGTATTAGAGGGTTGGAAAAATAATTAAATCTCCTTATGTGTAAATTATTTAATTTTTTTGGCAAAATAAAATTAAATCTTAAACCTGAAAATTAGTTAATTAGAGTCAAATTAATTAATTCTCCAAATGGAAAAATCCGTGGGTCTTAAAAGAGTCAATTTTTAGAAGTCCTTCGCCAAGGGAATATTGTATATTTCAAGAAAATTTGGACCCTTGGATCTTGGTGGTTAAGTCAAAGTCAAGTTTTTGAGGAAATTAGCTCAAAATAATTAATTATGAGCTAATTAAAATGAAGCTAAATGATAAATTCGAAAATTCTTCAAAAATAAAAAATTAAGGGCCAAGATTAAAGGATCTTGAAGTGTTTCTCAATGACCAAGATTATTTTGGCAAAAATAAAAAAAACTAGCCAATATTTTTCCATTTGGAGGATTTATGTATAAATTAGAGACTCTGTGGAGTCTCTAGTCATCTTGATCTCTGGCTAGAAAATTGCTGCTAAAGCAACTTTGTAACTATTGTCCCGCTAGGAACTATTTTTCAATCATAATGAAGACTTTGGGGTGCAATTCAAGGTGTTCTTTCTTATTGATTTGTGCTATGTGCGGACTACGGGCATCTCTATGTTGTGTTGAATATGGGTGAGATTTGTTTTTCATTAGATGGAGATAGAACTATACTATTGATAGTTTTGGGCTAATCTTAGGTGGTTCGATTCCCCATGTGATCTAACAATTATTTTTGAGATAAATCCATAGAGTACTTAAGTCTTTGGCCTCCAAACTCACAAACTTGGGCAAGAATCATTGTTGCTTGGTTCCAAATATTTATATGGTGGATTAAATTTTCGCTAAGGTTATAGTATACATTGGGGTTTTTGAAGTATTTTTAGCCATTCTTCAAAGGAAAAAACTCGATAAAAATATTTTTCTCAAAAATTTAAAAAATTTCAAAACCCTTGTATATTTGTAGATCTTGTGAAAATTTTTATAGATATAATTTGTAAATTGTTTTTTTTTTCTAACTTGGGTTTTGGGATTTTTAGATTCATTTTGTATATATTTGGGGTTTGGGTGTTGTAATTTTATTTTTGTAGGTTAGATCAAGGAGTCAAGTGGAAGAAAAGCTAGATATAGGCCCTTGAGGGTAAGATCTAATCTCTTGGAGATTTTTGCAGGGTTTCCATGGAAGAATTTTTAGAAAATCAAAGCATTGAAGAATAAAAAAAATGTTGAATAAGGGTTTCAAGGTTTTTAGGGCTCTTATGTTACGAACATAAATTGTATAAAATAAAATAAACATAAATAAATGTAAATACTAAATAATCAAGTAATGATTATGTCAAGTAGACATTAGTTAAATGAAAAGACATATCTAAAAGACATGCCCAATCACGAAAGAACACTTGCTTAGATATATATACGGGTCCTCATTGTAACATTTTGTATCGCTTTGTATCACTTGTACATTTTTATATATTAATAAATTATTATTACAAATTCCTCTAGTGTATTTTAACATGTTTAGTCAACAAGATATAAGTTTTGTTGCTTCAGTGGTATCAGAGCCATGCCGCACAATATAACCATGCGAGTCTTTGAATGTTGTTTGCCACACATTATTCCATTACGTTCATGTTTTGAATTCATGGAGAAGTTTAGTAAAATTCAAGAAACATTTCAACTTTAGAAAAATCATTTGCAAAAGTTAAAGCATGTCGAAAGGAAATTGATAATAAGGAAGATGATAGCAATAGTGAAAAAACAAAAAAGGATTAAGATGATGATCTAGATGAAGTTGATGTTGAAACTGAAGGAGAAGGGGAACACTCTAATTCTAATCAATCTAAAATGACCACATTGCAATCATCTAAAAATTCCAATTTGCTACAAGTAGCTGCAACACTCGCATTTCCTATGACGACGACAACAATCACACTTCCACAGAGAATAAAATGAAAGAGAAAACCTAGTACCTGACTATGACTTTGAAATGGAGGAGGAGCCCTCACCAAATGAACATGAAGATGAAGCCAACAATGAAGAGTTCATCAAACCAAAAGACGTGCATTGGTTAGACATGCTAGCAAAACTCAAGACAAGGCTTATAGCTAGAAAAACAAACTATCAAACTATTGTTGGAACTACTCAAAATATTTGGAAGCAAAAACAAATTATGTTGATCGCTCGAATGGTCTACTCCCAGTGTAAGGGGAGAGATGACATTTGGAACAAGTCCTTGAATAAAAAGAATAAATTACTAAAGGAAGTGCTGGAGGAAGTGTCACCTTCAGAGTCTGACCACCGCTGAAGTTTCATGTGAGACTGGGTAAGGGCTACGTAAGACATATAGAACTCATATGACGAATGAGACAACAACAATTGTTGTAGGGAAACCTTTTGTTGGAGGAAGCGAGCACAATCAATTGGTTGGGCAAGGGGCTCTTTTCTGTCTGCAAAAAGTTGCATTTGGCATCTCATTCTCCTGGCACCTGTGGCATTGTTACCATGGTTATTCCCTTGCAAAGAGGATCTGCATGGGAGCAACGGCCTCTAGATCTAACATCATACTTGTTTAAAAGTCGAATTCTCTATTTGGGAATGTCACTTGTTCCAACCATAACAAAATTAAGTATGGCAGAATTAATCTATCTACAATATGATAACCTTGAGAAACCAATCTACATGTATATCAATTCGATAGGTATTGCAAAGGATAGGGAGAATCTAGGGTACGAAACTGAATCTTTTGCAGTTTATGATACAATGCGATATGTAAAGGCACCAATTTTTACTCTTTGTATTGATAACGCTTGGGGGGAACCATACTTGCTTTTGGCGGCTGGTGCAAAAGGAAATCATCCTTCCTTGCCATCATCTACCATAATGATAAAGCAGCCAATCGCACAAGTCCAAGTCCAAGAAACTAACATTGATCTTGCATGCAAAGAAATTAGAAATATGAAGAACGAGTTGGTTGCTCTTTATGCATGACATACTAGACATCCCAAAGAAAAGATTGAACAAAATATTTCAGTCCCCAAGAAGACATTGAGTACGAGATAATTGATAAGGTTATTTATTCTGACAAAGGTACATAGGACCTTGGTGTTGTTGCTGACCTTAAGAAATCACTGTTAATAGTGGAGCTTGGTTGTTTACAGCACCATAAACTTATTTCTACGATTAAGATTACATTAAGGATTACAACATCCCACAAGGTTTCACTATGCCTCACCACTGTTTTGCTCAAGTCTAATGATTCCGCTGCACACTTATCACCTACTGTAGATGCCTATGTAAACCCTATCAGATCGCTACGGACGCTAAGAAATCTGTTCGAACGGGTTTCAAATGATACATGATTTTTACCATTACATTGTTTAAAGAAAAACGATTCGTCATGGTATATAGTCACCTGTTTTCACCACTTATTGCATACGGGGATCCTATTAAGTGTCTGCGAGGAGCAAAGGTATTGGATATTCGTGGTATATATTAATATATGTTAATGAACTATTGTGTTTATATATATATATATATATATATATATATATATATATATATATTAAAAAAAACCAATCGAAAACCCTTGATTCAGGATAGTGTTACAAGCGAATTACACAGACAGAGATACCAGTGACCAATTATCAAAAGTGACGTGAGCCAAGCAAAGACAATTATTGGAGATTAAAGTAAGGGAAATTGCCATCAATAAGCTTTGAGAACAAAGTTTTTGAAGGGGCAATGTTATGAACATAAATTGTATAAAATAAAATAAACATAAATAAATTTAAAATGCTAAATAATCAAGTAATGATTATGTCAAAGTAGTCATTAGCTAAGTGAAAAGGCATATCTAAAAGACATGCCTAGTCACGAAAGGACACCTATTTAGATATATATATAGGTCATCATTGTAACATTTCATATCACTTGTACATTTTTATATATTGATAAATTATTATTACAAATACCTCTCGTGTATTTTAACATATTAAGTCAACAAGCTATAAGTTTTGTTGCTTCATCCTAGCCTTGGTTTTCTCCTCCAAACCCCCAACATCATCTCTTTGGCCTCCTCTCGGCCCTCCTAGGCCTGTTGCAGGCCCTCTGCCTCCGCGTCGGCCCTCCATCCAACTCCCCTCGGCCTCCTTTCCCTTTGTCCTCCTCTGCTACCTCTCCTCTCAGCCTCCGCTCCTCTCCGACCCCTCTTTCCCTTGAGACGCGGCCCTAAAAGGGCTTGTGGTGGCTGCTTTTGAGGCCTCCCAAGGGTGCCGCAAGCCTTAGAGCCATAAAACCCTAGGCTGAGCCCCTTTTAGGCTTTTTAGGCCCCTCAGCCTAGCAACAACCTCTTTGGGCTTGTCATACAGCCCATTAGGCCTTTTACCCTAGCCGCAGGCCTATGGAGGCCTATTCGCCTTGTCATACAGCCCATTAGGCCTTTTACCCTAGCCGCAGGCCTATGGAGGCCTATTCGCCTCCATTTTGTCCTCTCTCTTGTCCTCTCTTGGCCCTTAATTGACACATTGTTATCTCTGAAATTTTTCTAGACTGATTGTGGATGTATTTTGCAGTGAAAATTGCCCTAGAGCTTGTGTTTCAGGTGTTAAGTTATTGGAAAAAAATTTACACAAGGTGGGGCTTGTAGACTTCAAGGCCTAGGATCTAAGGGTTTTATCTTCTAACCCTTATCTCCTCACTGTTTCATTTCAACAAACAAATTAACTCGTAGCAGTGATAAAAACGTCCTAATTTTCCTTCAAATTCATCTTAGAAGTTGCTTGACATACTAAGGAATAAATTGCATAAGTTGGGCAATCATAGATTGGCATGAATCTTGAAGTTTTGGTAACTGATATTTCTGCATATTAAGTCTGATATAACAGTGGTAAATTTCAGATTTGAAAGGCTAATCCATCCAAATTCTTAAGGTGGTTAAGTGTACTTGTTAGTTGGGTCTCTCTTCATCACATTGGGCAAGTATATGCATTTCAAATTTGGCATCTAAGCTAATTGATCTACTGCTGTCATAAAATTTCTTACTGCTGTTAGAAAATCGTTTACTGCTGTCATAATAGTTATTTACTGTTCATAAAAGAATCATTGGAACATAGAGTAGACAAGTGTTTTCGTAGCTCTATATTTCTGTTACTTGTTCCTAGCATTTACATTCTGTAAGTGACTAACATTGGGTTTCCTTGTGAGTTTAGATGCTACAAAGTTTATACTCATCTAATAAAATCACTCTTTGGTTTAAAGTTTCCCGGATTTAAGTGGTATTGAAACAACTTGTTTCATTGCATATCTAATTGGCAGAAATCATTGGCAAATTATTATAATCATAAGAATTTTTGCATCTTGATGTGTTTATCTTAAACATTTGGCATCTTAAGTTCATTGGTTATTTGTTATCTTGTGGAATATTGTTGAAGTTTACACTTGTATCTCTAAGCATCTGCCTTGTAATGTTTCTAAACAGGAAATTAAGTGATAAACAAAGCAAACAATTAGACCAGCAATAAGAAAAATGAAATTCACATCAAGCACCCATGAAAACGTTGGAAATAGAGAACTGTGTTGATCAGTGTTTGTCATTGATGTCAACCCAAGCAGCACCAGGGGATACCTTGATCTTGCATGGCATTTTGACTTTACAACTTACTCTATTCCGAGCCATGGATCTTCTAGATGTATTCTACTCATCGAGATGTTTCCGTTGACATATGGCACACCAAGTAATTCTTCACGGTTTGAGAGTTATTTGTGTTTGCAGTTAGTAACCCCAGTTAGTGGGCTAAAACCCTATGGGGTTGTGGCATGGCATCCATAATTGGTTGTGGTCATTGAATAGTAAATAATTAATAATATTTGTTTGCTCCTAAAATCCCTCCAACGTTCACTTGTTGAGGATCCTATCAACTCAAGACATTCATATAAATAATGACCCTCATATCTTCCTCTTGTATGGATTTTGTGGCTTAAAACAAGTCATCGTGGCATTTTCGCTATAACATTTTTCTGCGAAGCTTCAGAAGCTAAAATTGAAACCCATTTGAGCCGAAATCTTGATGGACCTCGTGACAGAATTTCAGATCTTGGTTCGCTATATTTTTGGAGATATGATCTGAGGAAGTTATGGTTTTTGCAGGGCCCCGAATTCCATGTCAAACAGGTGACATTGGGAAAATCGTCGTAACTTTCTCTCTGAGCATTGGATTCAAATTTCGGAAATAGCCATAGAAAGAGGACGGACTGTAGTTTGTTGAGTAGTATTTTCAGGGTCAAAAGTTGCAACAGTGACATGTGGCACTTCATACAAGTTCACTCTATTGAACCAAGGTATAATCAAGTCATCGTGGGAGATTGGGCATAACTCTTTCTTGAAGAATCCAATCTTGAACACTATGGGGTTGCAAAGAGGATTCAGAGGGCTACCACAGGACGAAATTTCAGACCCTGGAGATCCGAAATTACATAGATACAACAGATTCAATATCGAGCTCCTAGAAGGCAAGAAAAAGCACGCATTCAAGGATCACTGCGGTAAGGACCGCACATCAACAATCAAGGGTAAGTCTCCTACAAGGTATGTATGATTAGTGTTTAAATTTGAATTTTGAGTATCATCTCTAACATATGTTTTTGCAATACAACGTAAGTATATACAGGGTCTCGGTTATATCTTTATGTCTCTATATGTCACAGTTAGTTTTGATACCACATTTCGGATGTCCTATTCTTGATACTACACATTTGATGCTACACCAAGTCTACTAAATCTATATGATGTTGTGATTTCATGTTACTTGTCTTGTCATAGTTGATAGAATGGTCTTTGTTGTTGTACTTAGAACTTAGTTCATCACAAGTCTAGGGTTTGTCATCAGTTTTTATTATATATATCTTTAAATCAGTTTTGGATATAGTCTTGCATAGAGTCAAGGCCTATATCAAGAGTGGGAGTCTTTGTCCACTGCTGCAACAAGTCGACAACAAAAGTGACAAGCACACTTCAGGTATGCATTGTAATTTTAATTTGTGTTTATTCATTATTATGCACTTACATGTGTTTTGTAGGCAGAGGTAAGTTGAAGGGTATTTTGTTTTGTTTTGGGATTGGTTTCGTCGAGTGAATTTTGCATGTAGGTAGAAGAAGATTCAAATACAACTTCAAAAAAGAATTCAAGAGCAGAAGTATCAAATCAAAGAAAGCATTGTAGCGGGACATCCTTTGAAGACATGACAGCCATCTGTATATTGGGAAGAAGTGTCAAGGCTAAGAGTCATCATTGTAAAGTTGTAAAAGAGTCATTTGTAAAAGTGTCATCATTGGAAGAGTCATTATTGTAAAAGAGTCAATCTGCCTAGAGTCGAAAAGGCATTATTGGGAGGTATAGGAGCCTCTGTTGGGATGATTTCATGGTTGGGTTGCATGTCATAGTGTGATTGGGTGTTCGGTCAAAATCATTATAAATCATATTGTATCGTGGATTGTTGTCACTAGTATGGGAATCCACACTCTTGTCTCATTTCAGTCATTATAGGGTGGTAGGGAGGTGCTACGCTGGTGCATGAAGTTGCCTACATGTTGGAGCCTGTGAACACTTCAGGGTGGTAGGTTGGTCTAGGATGTTGGGACATCCATTCAGTTGACTACTGAAAATACCAGGGCATTGGGGAGTCCTTCTAGTGGGAGCTGGAGAAAAATGCTTTTCTAGAATTCTAGGAAGTTGTTGCTTTCATTTCAATTGTGGCTGAAGCTTAAAGAATTTATTAGAAAAGCGTTCGGTGGTTTTTGACCCAAAGGGGGTTTTCCACCTAAAATTCTTGTGTCTACTATGTTCTTTTATTTACTGTTATTATTGCATATTAATAATAATTGAAGATTAACTAATGCTTTGAAAAGATTTAAAAGTGCTAATTTCTAAGGAACATTGATTCACCCCCCCTCTAAGTATTTCCAACAAATTGCTTAGCCATATTATCAATTCTTCAAGGGAAAATACAATGATAAAACATAATGGTGCACCTAGGCTTGTCTCTAAGGACAAGCATGACAAAACCCAGGTGAGTAAATGCTGATCTGAAGGCTACCCTAACTACTGCACCAAAACATATCTGCGCTACCTAGAAACTACACTTTCTGCTTAAATCAAAGGGCCGGAATCATTGCGTCCCGTGCTCAGAAAATTATAAGATTTTAGCCCCTTCTTAGTCAAAACCCACCAAAACCTAGGAAGGGTTTGGTTTGGTTTAGACTTCTGAAATTCGACTCCCAAGGAGCCCAACCTCAGTTGCAACTGCAAAACTCGGTTTGCTGGAATGAAGTTGTAAAACCTCTTGGAAACTGCCCCAAATCACTGAGATGATCCCACCTATGAATCTCCTTCCTTCCTAGCTGTGATTCTGGGTTGTAGCTCTTCCCCTTAAGACCTACGAATTCCCTGAAATGGCTCTCTGCACTGCCCTCCAAGGTTGGAATTCGAACTACCTATTTGTTGTCCCCTCTTGCCCCAAAACTCCTCCTAAATGTTGGCCCAATGATGTCCTTCAGATTCTTTGGCTTCTTCGGCTAATGGTTGGCCCAAGGTAGCTCTTTCCTCTATTGCGTATTCTCAACTGCTGGCCCAGGAATACGCACTCCCTGAAGATAGCTGAATGAATGTGCTGTAGATACTTCCTAGAACTCATCAAGATGTTATGGAATTGCCTTCTTAGGGTGGCACTCGAAGTCCCCCGAAGGTAAAATTAAATCTCCCGCTTGAGATATCCATGGCTGAACAACCAGTTGACTCGGCTAAGTAGTGCGAGAAAACAGTGAAGTAAAATTCGATATACAAGAGTGAATGAATTTGCAAGTGAGACACTCCTTCTCATTATGTCTTCATGGGCCTTCCTTTGCCTCATGTGGGCCCCTCCAATAGTTGTACGAATTCCCTCCAAGCAATTCGAATTGCCTAGTATGAATTCCCACATGGGTGGCCCCCACCTTCCACTAGCAAACTAATTTGGCCGACATTTCTCCCGAGTCCCTAAGTCAAAACTACTTGGGTCCTTTTCCTTGGAAAAATTGTGCAAAATTGTGTAGAGATAAGCCTGTTACAAATGCTTTTGGGAAGGGACATTACAGTTCTCCCCTCCCAAATGTTGTTTGCCCTCAAGCAACTTCAAAGCTGGGTGCTCCAAAATGTGCTCACCCTCCCAGGTGACATCCTCATCCGGCAATTTCTTCCAGTGTACCAAGAACTCCTTGATGGTCCTGCTCCTCAGCTTCCTCTCCCTCCTCTCCAAAATGGCCTCAAGCTCCAAAACCAAGTAGCCCTCATCATCCAATGGGGGTAACTCTACTGCTGTTGTCACTTGTTGCCCCAACACCTTTTTAAGGCATGAGACATGGTAGCTCCTTTGAGGTAGCTCAAGCTCATAGGCCACCTCCCCAACTCGCCTAACCACCTTGTATGGCCCATAAAAACGAGGTTGTAGCTTCTTGGCCCCCTTCTACTTCAATGTGGACTACCTATACGACTGTAACTGGAGGTACACCAAATCCCCCTTGAAATGTCTCTCCATCTGGTGTCGATTTGTGTACACCTTATGCTAGTAAATTGTCACTAAGTTATCCTTGAGAGCCTTGAAGATGTCTTGGCTCTCTTGGACCCAATCTTTGGCCTCTGGGGCCCGGTTGTCTCCAAAAACAACATCAGCAAAAGATAATGCTTCATAACCATACAAGGCATGGAAAGGAGTCATACCGATGGACATGTGGTGGGTGGTGTTGTAGCAATACTCGCCCACATGCAGCCATCGAATCCAAGCCCTCTGCTGCCCCATCACATAGTTCCTCAAATACCCCTCCAGCCACTGTTTAACTTGCTCTGTCTGGCCATTTGTCTGGGGGTGGTAACTCGTGCTAAGGGTAAGCTCAACACCAACCAACCTAAAAATCTCCTTCCAGAAGTCTCCCATGAACCTATTATCCTTGTCACTCACAATGTTTTTAGGAAGTCCGTGTAACTGAGAAATCTCCCTAAAGAACAACGCTACGACCTGTGAAGCCGAATATCTGGTAGGGATGGCAAAAAAGTGGGCATACTTGGTCAATTGATTGACCACTACATAAATGCAATCCTTTCCCTGTACTGTGGGGAGCCCCATGATGAAATCCATGAAGATACTTTCCCATTTCCCCTCGGTGATGGGAAGTGGTTGTAACAATTTTGCAATGTGAATCAACTCCCCGTTGTTCCTCTGACACGCCTCACACTCCTGTACGTGCTTCAACACATCCTCCTTGAGGCCCTTCCATGTGAATCTCTCCCTCACTGCCATGTATGTCTTCTTGAACCCCTAATGCCCTGACAATGGCGAGTCATGTGTTGCCTGGAGCACATTCTCCCTCAACTACAAACTGGGCACTAGAAATATGCGCCCCTTGTAGTAGATGACCTCATCCATCACCCGATAGCTTTCATCTGCGTGGGTACCCTTCAGAATCTCACATGCCCTCTTGTCCTTGGAATACTCCACCAATAACTAGGCCTTCCAATCATGGTAGATGCTCATGAGTGATAGGCCTGCGAGTCTCCGTGATAGAGCATTAGCCACCACATTATGCTTTCCCTACACATACTCTATGTCGAAGTCATAGGCCTACACCTTGCTGACCCATCTCTGATGTCTGCCATTGACGCCCTGTTGCCCCATGAAGTGACGAAGACTATTGTGATCAGTCCTCACCCAAAACCTGTTACCCACTGGATACTGTCGGAACTTGGCCAATGCATGCATGATGGCCAGCATCTCTTTGTCATATATAGAATATCACTGCTCATGGGGTAAGAGCTTTTGACTCTCAAAAGCAATGGGATGCTCATCCTAAGATAGTACTGCTCCAAATCCCTCCCCGGATGCATCACACTCCATAGTAAAGGGCTGGGAAAATTTTGGAAGTGTTAAAAGTGGAAAACTACTCATCACCTCCTTCAGGCAATGAAAAGTTGCCTGTGCCCCATCTGTCCATGTGGAAGCCCCTCTCTTGGTCAAATATGTCAAGGGAGCTGCCAACTACGAAAACCCCTTGACGAACCTTTGGTAACAAGTGCAGATGCCAAGAAGCCCCTCAATACTGTCACATCTTTGGATACTGATCAATCACGGATAGCTTGTATCTTCTCCTCATGGACCTTCACCCCATTTACACCAATGATATGCCCTAAGTAGAGCATCTATGTTAGCCCAAACTCACACTTGGACAATTTGGCATTAAACTGTTGCTCCAAAATACGCAACACCTCCTCCAAGTGCTGGAGATTCTCCTCCCAAATCCTATTGTAAATCAAGGTACCATCAAAGAAAACTAGCACAAGTCTCCTCAACTGCCTTCGGAAAACATGGTTCATACATGACTAGAAAGTAGACGAGTGTTGGTTAATCCAAATGGCATGACCAAGAGCTCGAAGTGCCCATAATGGCACCAAAAAGTTGCCTTGGGGATGTCCTGATCCCTCACCCTGATCTGGTGGTACCCCGAATGTAGATCTATCTTAAAGAAGTACTTGGCTCCTCTAACCTCATCGATCAACTCATCGATGTAGGAGATGGGGTACCAGTTCTTCAGTGTCTTCCTGTTGAGGGCCCGATAGTCAATGCACATGCGCAAGGTTCCATCCTTCTTCTTCACTAACATTATTGAAGAAGCAAAAGGACTGGAACTTGGCCTAATATTGCCCAATGCCAACAACTCTTTGATGGCCCTCTCAATCTCATCCTTATAGGCCTTAGGATGCCTATAAGGGGTAGTGATCATTCCTTGCACACCTGACTCTAGCTCAATGGTGTTCTTGAATCCCTTGTCTAGCAGCTGCCCTAGTGGACTATCCCCAAACACCACTGCCTACCTGTCCAACAAGGTCTGTATGTCTAGAGATGGTGGTTGGACCTGTCCTCCAACCTCTGAAACCCTCAGCTCCACTGCCCATGCCAGTCCCCATGTCGCAGATCTGCCTCCATCCTACGCGTTGAAACTGTCTAGGGTGGGTATGAATGCATGCCTCTAAGGACCACCGATTTTCCATCCAGCCTGGTGAACTCCATATCTAGTTTCTTCCAATCAATATTGACTCGCCCAAGGGAGTACAGCCCCTGGACACCCATCACCACGTTGGTGTCTGGCACATCGACCACAAAGAAATGGTTCGTCATAGAGTAGTTCCCCATTACTATTGTCAAAGCGGGTGCATATTGAGTGCACTGCATGGTACGACCACTAGGTACCAGGACTGAAAAGCCCTCAAACTCTATTGTGGTGAGGTCCCTCCTCTGAACCAATTGGGCATCTACGAAGTTGTGGTTAGCCCCACTATCAACTAAGATTGACACCCGATGTCCTTGTATACTGCCTCTGATCCTCAATGTCAAGAATTTGGGGACCCCACATAAAGAAGCGAGGACTCCCTCGGATGGGGCAAAGCATGCCCCTCCCTATGGAGGTGGTGGTGGTGGTCCCCTATCTGTTGGACACTCACTGTCTCCCTATGTTGCAGGAAACGTGGTATAGAGGTCCGTTTCCGTACGGAAACGGGTACGAAATGCGGAAACGGGTTTGGTACGACTGTGAAACACGTTTCCAGCCGTACTGCCACGTTTCCCGAAACGGAAACGTGGCCAGTACGGTCGGAAACGCATTTCAGGGCCGTACGACCCACGTTTCCTCATTAGCTTGTGTTTTTTTTTTTTTTTTTTT
>APFE031203356.1:0-49580 GCA_000404065.3 Pinus taeda | reverse complement strand
ACCATAAAACAAACTATTAAATGCAAATGACACCTAACTAGGAGTCCTAGAGACCTAAAACAATTAGGAGTCTAACTCCTCATTATGATCAAAACAACCTTATCTAAACATTTAACACATTATTTGACACCTACAACTCCATGATATCGAACTTGATGAGGCCTCCCACGTGGTCACCCAACTGCTGATGACAAACCCTAGAAATTAGGGAACATGTCTCCCTGTTTTTTAGGTTTATATCCTTGAAAATTGCAGAGCCTTTATCTATTCATCCATGCCATATTTTACGAAACTGAAGGAGGTTTTTGTAGCCCATGTTGTCTAGAACAAAAACCTCTCCTGGTTTTTTAAAACATTTCTCCAGCTGTCCGGAAACTGTCCTTGAAAAACACGTGGCAAACAGGAGATGAAAAACTGCACCTACAGCAGTTTCGTAGCGCAACTTTGGTCACCTGTTTCTCCCAGATCAGAATGAATTTGAGGAAACTGAAAGAGGTTTTTGTATCTTGGTATGTTAGGAATAAAATCCTCTTTCATTTTTCAAAATTAAGTTTTCATCTGCTCAGAAACCCTTCTGGAAATGTACTAGTAAACGCAGAAAACAGAGTTTTTTTCTGCTAAAACAGGCTGCTACAGGGGTTTCGTAGCGCGCTACGAAAACTCCTAGTTCAGTGATTTCAAAGCTAGTTTAAAAATTTCTCCAAATTAATGTGAGATATGACTTCCAAACTCATGGTGAGGCTTCTGGGGCATGGAATGAGGCTGTCAGACTTTGATGGAAAATAGATATGACCTTGAAACACTTCTAACCTTATGACCTAACTCTAAAGCATAAAATGACCTAGAGACCCTTTAACACCATGACTAAAAGAAGGGTTTGTAAATGAGAATGACACTAATTGTGATGAGCTGACTCAAAACTTATAAGACTATGATTAGAAACAAGGCAACTTACCAAAGCTTAGAGACAAAGATTTTAGGGTGATAACAGTTGGAAAGTTCAATTATGTGTTTGAGTGTGGAGGCCAAGAACAGAAAAGTTCAATGTTAAATATACCATACCACAAAATTTTCTTCATTACAAATTTTTACTCACATTATACAAAATATATCAGGTCTCTAGAATGTCAAAACATAAACGAAAGTACCAATTAATACTAAATACTGCATATATCAGTGGTAAATTTGCATAGAGTTGTTGTTTTATTGTCTCAAAAAAGCTTCTTCTCCACAATGATGCTTTTCATTGTAACCTTTGGACAATGACAACTATGTACAAGGAACCAAACAATATCCAAAATCAACAAATGAAGCTCATTAATTGATTAAAATTTATAATGACATAATAAAATCTTATGTGAGATGAATTTCAGTTAGTAATTATATTCTTAAGAGATCTATGTCTCAGATACAAAACTATTGTTAAATATTAATTTTTATTTTAATCAATAACACAATATGACATATAAAACAAAGTTTCAAAGCATGTGTTTGAATAAAAAAAAAAAAAGTTATCATAAAATCAATACAATCAAGTAAATTTGCTCAACAACATTAGATCTAATTTAATTTATTTTATAACTATGTTTTTGGGTTTATAGTTTTTTAATTACGGTATTCCTTGTGTAGAGCTTTCACTGTGCGGAAGAAAATTGTTGTGCAAAATGAAACTTTTCGTTGTAACCTTTGCACAAATGAGAGCTTTGTACAAGGAACTAAAGAACACAAATTTATAAAATAAAGCTCAACACGATTAGAACTTTAATACCGAGAGTTGTTTCGCTATAGGAAAAAAGGAAGTGTCGGAAACATAATTAATTAATTATTCTGCGAAATGAAACCTATGTGGGTCTAAAGACATTGTGTCAATATTTTATTATTAAGAGATAGATGTCTAATATGCAAAACCATTGTCAAATGTTCCATTTCGTTTAAAGCAATAACATAACACTGATTATAATAGAAAAGTTGAAAGAATTTTTTTGCAAATTTAAAGAAAACACTATCATAACATTGATACAAAATCAGATTCAGTAAGAATTGTATTCAAAATAAAATGTCACTGACCGTGGGCATACGGTATTGCTTTGAGTATAGATTTTATTTTCTGAAAGAAACTTTCTCTGCACAACAAAACTTTTCATTGTAACCCCTACACAATGAGAGCTTTATACAAGGAACTAAATAACACATAATTAGCAAGCGAAGCTCAATAGGTTAAGAACTATAATACCAGAGTTATCTCGCTATAGGTATAAAGGGTGTCTTAGAAACATAATTAATTAATTACTTTGCAGAATGAAATTTGTGTATGTCTGAAGACATTGAACCAATATTCTATTATTAAGAGATATATGTCTAAAATGCCAAACCCTTATGAGATGTTCAATTTCGTTTAGAGCGACAACACAACATTGAATGTAATAGAAAAGTTGAAAGCAATTGTTTTGAAATTTAAAGAAAACAATATAATAAAATTGATATAGAATCATATTAAGATTTATACAAGATCAAATTCAAAACATAGACTTAAAAGACAAAATTGTTGAACGTAAATTGTAAAGTAAATGGATTTGTTGTAGTGGAAATTGGTGTTTCGCTTCCTTGAACGCGGCAAAAATCTATAACATGTAGTATGACCTCTTGACTTGTTGAAGAAACACATTTAGTGAATTTTTAATTAGTCCTTTTCAGGGGAAATTGTAGCTTCCATTTTCACATTTTTAGTATAAACCTCTTGTTCAATTTCTCTAGTTTCTTCCTACACCTCGGCAATCAACTGAGTCTTTTGCTTATTGACATTAGCAAAGTAATTATCCATGCATCAATGTGTTTTGCAGTAAAATTAGTTATGCTATCAAACTTCGCTACCATTTTATGTTTTTTCTTTTGCAATTGAGTTTGTAACATGTAATTTGAAATTAACTCAAAATCTAGCAGCATGGGTGGACCATCTAAGCCTTTTATAATATTCATCACCTTGAGATAGGAATTACCTCTCCTTTTGCATAGGTCACTATAGGAAGAATTGATATTTTCAAGTGTAGTGATCCTTCCCACCCATCCAACTTCCAATTTCTTCACTCGTTCATTATCTGGTAGCTTTTTGTTTTTTCTTTTCGAAATCATAGAGTAGTTCTAGCCTCCTCTTAAAAGTATCTAGTTAATTGTCAACGATTTTCTTGTCTTCTACAAGATTACTATTAACCAAGTCCATAAATATCATCATTTTCTCTTTCAAATGTGTTAAACAAAAAAATTATTTCCATGCATCATCAATAATTTCTAATCTTTGGCATGTGCTCTTGAGGATATGTGCCTTCACTACAGTAAGAAAAATCACAACCTTATTAGCTTTTTGTGGTGTTGCAACAACAAAACTTGACAATGTAGGTGATCATACTTCCTGTGGAGTCATTAACAGAGGAACTAGATTTGCAATTTATTGTAGTTCTTTTAATTTTCTTTTTAGGATGTGATTTTTTGCAAGCATGTCGGTAACATTTTGAGTGATTGCAAAATTGGTAGACTAATGCAAAACCATCAGCCCCATTGTTTCAATGCCATATAGATCAATATCCACGTGTTCTTGGCTAATAATATTTTTATTTTCAACCCTTACCTTTTCACTTTCAATTTTTGTTTCCCTTGTCATATTTTTCATTTTACAATGTGACAGGACGTTCATTGAGAATAATGTCATATTTTGCAATTTGCTTCATTATCTTCTTATTCTCTGCTAAATGAGTAGCAACCTAGTTACGTGGTTCACTCTTGCCATTTTTCATGTTTATAACTTGTTGAATGCTTTCTCTATTTATGACACTTTTGGACTTATCTATTTGAATTGTATGTATTTGGTCTCGAAAGAATTTGTGAAAATTGTCTTGCTCATTTTGACGACTTGTTGAGTCATGAATGACTAGTTTTTTAGAACTAGGATTTTTTCTCTTCCTAGAGTCGTGGATGACGCTGCACTAGTAACATGTGTGGAAGGTGAGTATTGTTGTGCAAGATTTATGGATTTTGTTTTTTGTCTTGCTTCAACTACTCTTTGGGAATTCATTGTCGATAATTGATACTTGATTGTCAACAAATTTAATAAACTATGTGTTGTATAAACATATTTTAAATTGGACAAATATTTAAAGGCACTATATGATTGCACATTATAACATGCAAAAATTGCATTGGTATTTTTCTCGGATGAAATTTAGGTTATTAGGGAAAATAATATGAAAATACCAGAGGCAAAAGAAAAATAAATAGAGAATTCATAAGATGCAATGACTATTGCATGTGTTAAAATTTTTACAAGAGTTCCTGTGTTCATAAAGTGTGAAATTAGAGAATGCAAATCCCTAAACAATTGTGCATAAAAATAAATACGTTGTAGATAAAATTACACAAGAACCTAAGCAATTGAGAAAATGAGCTGTTGAATAATGTTGAATCTACTGAGATGTGAGACTAGGAAAGTATTCGCTAGTGCGAATGTCTAAGTTTCTCTTATTTTCTATTGGAATATTCAAATACTGCTTGGTTGATTGTATAAGTGCAAATAGCTTGGCCCGTTAATCTATTACTTATATTCGTCTCCAATGTCGCATAAATTCGTAGTTTACTACTCCAATCCCAATTACCATTTGTTGTTATTCTTATCGTGGAAACTACCACATACGACACTCTTAATAAATATCAATTGAAAATGTCAAATCTAACGTTTACAGAAGGGAAATAAGTATCAATATTGACAAATCATCTTGTTCACTTACTGTGTACTTTTATCTTGATTTAATTTCATTGAAATAAGTGTGAAATAAACATAAATTTGTGATACAATATAAGGCCATTTTCTATCTGTACTATGTTTGGAAAGGTTTCTGGTGCATTTTCTGGCTTAACTTGCCCAAAATTTGTCAGCGATTTCTTGGATTCACAATTTTGGGTTGAAATTTCTACAAAATCTTACAGTCGTACAAGTTTTTGAAACAACTAAGTCCATATATGCAGTAATAAAAAATCTCTTGAAAATTATGACAATTAGCTTTTGAAATTGCCAACAATAATTGTAAACAATTGTTAGTAAATATTATGAATAAACATGATTGGTTATTTCTATCACAAATTGATTTAGTTACTGATTTGGCCCCCACCACTAAATCGTAAATGATTTGTTTTATTTTGATATTTTAATACAAAAAATGTTGAAGGGAAATTGATTACGAACACTCTAATACATGATAACTTTTCAAGATCATGGTACAAATCTAATTTCCATAATGCATTCCATCTAGCTGAATATACATTTTCTTGTCATTTCTGACAAAGATTTTCGTTTATTAAAGTTATTAATCATGATTTAATAGTACAATGCTAGTTGTCCTTACAACCATTTTTTATTATCTGTTGTCGGATTCAGATCTTATTTAAAAATTTATCGACACGTTTAACACTTTCAATAAATAGGAATTGAAAATTTCAAAGAATGCTAATGGTAGCTGGCAAAATAAATCTCAAAATTAAAAAAATTATTTCCTTTCTCACTTTGGTGGTTACCGCTTTAATGTTGTCGATATACGCGTATTAAATAGTAGGGATGTACGAAATAAAGTAATACGAGTTCATTATGATCATGTACATTATTGTATAGGTATCCAATATAATGATACATAAATACTGTGTATAGACATGATCACTTAACTTTGGTGCAAATGCATTGTCTAGAGAGGTTGTGAATTTGCTTGGAAAACAATGGAAATTACGGCATGATTGAGGTGAAATTTGGTAAATTGTTTTGGAAATCCTAGTTACAATTATCAAGCTTCAATATTTTGGGCACCTCAATGGTTTTTGATGGTGTTGAATCCATTTCCACCATCAAAAAAAATATTCAAGCACTCTTACCATTGGGTTTTTTTAAGGAAAAAAATGGTTGGATTCTGACAAGTTTTAGATGTTCTGGAAAAATTACCGCCTCAATAGACAACTCCACAACATAACATGATTCCATGACTCTTGTAATGTTCTATACATACCACTAGTTACCTATAACTAATAATTAGATAAACAACAATGGCTAATACTATGACTAGCTCAGAAGCAAAGGTGCAAAAAATGCAAGATCGATCAACTAGAAAAATGCCAAAATAGCTTACATTTAATCTTGTAGTGAACTCCCTTAATTAATTATTTTATTGGCATTAGAGCATGTTGCTAAAAATTGGCATACAACTTCCTTTGAACAATGGTTAATCATTGACATTTGAAAACATTGTTAATTAATGTGGGTTTGAGACATTGTGAGGAGGAAGAAATGTTTCCAAAATACATTACTAAATAACAATTCAAAAAAAGAGAGGTGTGTATATATGTTATTTTGATAAATCTTTGGGAATAGTCAAAGCATTGGTGCACATGAATTTTTTGTTGAAATTTGCATCGGCATTTTTTCTCTACACACTCTTCCTCTAAATAGAACTTAGATCATTCAATAATCTTAGGGGTATAAATATACATTTGTGTAGCTTCCACTGCACACGATAGTCATCAGGTTCAATCTTATTAAATTATCATTATTACAATTGGATCAAAATTTGGTCTTGTTTCATTGAAATTGCAACGCAACGATTTCAAATATCTACCGATAGATGGTGTGTGGAATAAGAAATCTAAACCTCTACATTCACATAGGTCCACACTTCAAGATCGCATATCACTATGTCTATGATATTATTGGTAACATTCATTGATAACATAATAATATTATTTCAATATGTGTAGAAAAATCTTTGCATAAGCACATTTATAAGTGAACACTTTTCGTAATATAGTAGAATCAAGATATTTTGTGCTCAAGACTCTAGCAATCAAGTGATTAAATAATTAATTATATGTGTGGGGATGTATTATTGGAAATATTTTAATAATAAATAATGCATATAAGTTGACTGTGCAACATTGTATATTAGATTTGAACTTTCTCTCAGTCACTCTTCACACTCAAACAAAGCTTCACACGCAGGCACATCAACGCTAAATCTATAAAAGTTCACTAATTGAAAAAATTGTTCATTTGAAATAATATCAGCCTAATCAAATATTCATCCTACCAGCTTCCTCAGTGCATGCACAACTATTTCCGCACATATTTTTTCATATACATATAACCACTTCCGCACAACTCCCTCTACACAACCATCTTCGTATACACATGACCAACTGTGCACATATTTTTGGTGCAACTAGTTGAAGAAGCTCTCAAGCTATCATTGTTCGAAGTCTAGTACTTAGCACAATTCTATGCAAATTCTCTTCCACATAGTTGATACTAATTTATACTTTGCAAAATAAGAGAAGAAAACTTAACACTCTCCTTTATTATTTGGTTGAATAATATGACTATTGTCGAATAGCTTTTCTAGTTTATTGAATCATTGAAATTTGGTTTAGTGTTATAACTAAGAATATTTGAATCTATGGAACTATGCAATAATGATTTCTCCACATTCTCGCAAAATGATTTTCTTCCACACTAAGTATTTTGGACTCTGTATTTTTTATCTGAACATGTATGGAAGTGCATAGCTTTTTTTGGATGCAAAGAGTAAGTGTGAAAAGATTAGGGCCATATACAATATCAAATCTCATTTATCAATATTAGTGTTGTGTATTGTAATGTTTCTTAGTGAAATTAATATTCATGTTTATGACATATTTTATTTTGTAATTATCATAATAATAACAAGCAACATACAAACTGTTGAAATAATTCTCTACATTCCCGACGCAGAAACTTGGTTTTCGCACTTAGCATGCAAGAATTAATCAATGCAAGTACTACTATTAATATCCATTCTGTTGGGCGTGGAGCCTGATTATCTTATTTATTCAAAGGTCTCAGCCGGATGTATACCCTAGGAAGATTATAGACCCCTCCACGTGGGGGGGTGCGGTGGGGACTTGTTCCCCATGCAGGGGTTCGGGGAGGCTGATCCCCCCCGGCTGGGGGGTTCAGGGGCAGTGCCCCCAAAGTTAAAAACAGTTGTAAAATTGCCTTGTAAAAGTATAGTAATTTCTAGTCAATCTGGGCCGTTCATTAGGCAGATGATCTGACAGTAGAAGTTATGTTTAATTTAGAGCTTTTTGCCCTAGAAGGCAACCCCTCACTATATATGAGGGAATTGTATTACATCTATATATCTATGTATTCTGAGTGAGGAAGAGAGGAGATTGAGAGTGAAGAGGGTTTTACAACAGATCTATTGTAGGTTGTATCTCTTTAGTTTGCTGGATAATATAAAAGGAAAGACTGGTTGTTTCTTTGTGGATGTAGCCCAAACTAGTTGAACCACGTATATCTGTATCTCTCTTGTTTTGTGTGTTTTTTGTGTTTATATTTCTGCAATATTTTATGTGTTCCATTGCTTGGTAATATATATTTTTCTAACAACAGGTATCAGAACCAAAGGTCTATTTGGCTGATAAACTCGCAGGAGAGAAGGGTTCCTAGTTCGAGTGGGAGAAATGGCGAAAGATGGTAGGTGTAGGATCGAAAAATTTAACGACCAAAACTACTAGCTGTGGAAGATGCAGATGGAAGATTATCTGTATCAGAGAGATCTGTACCTACCATTGAGCGGAAAGACAAAGAATTCGATGAGTATGACAAATGCAGAATGGGATATTCTCGACAGAAAGGCACTTGGAACAATACGGTTGTGCCTAGCGGTGTCGGTAGCGTTTAATATTTCAAAGGAAATGAAAATAGAGGGTTTAATGTCGGCATTGGCAAAAATATATGAAAAAACCTTGGCCTCAAATAAGGCATTTCTTGTAGAATTGAGACTTCTGTGATTTGCCATAGTTATAAGGGGAGCTTCAGCGTAAATCACATGAGAAAGATTTCTGCCAACGCGTTTCGAACCAACCAATGTGGTTCATCGTCAGGACAAGTTGAAAATACAGATCTAGCTCAGCGATTTAAATAGTCTAAGCAGAGACTCCAACGGCTAAAACACTCTAACGGCTACTTAATCATTCAGAACCCTAGTCAAACGTACTCTAATTAATTTAAAATTTTTTTTTTTTTTTTTTTTTTTTTTTTTTTTTTTTTTTTTTTTATTCCGAGTTAGGTTAATCTGGTAGAAATACTTTATTTATTTAATTTTAAATAATACCATAATTATAAGGGGAGCTTCAGCGTAAATCACATGAGAAAGATTTCTGCCAACACGTTTCGAACCAACCAATGTGGTTCATCGTCAGGACAAGTTGAAAATACAGATCTAGCTCAGCGATTTAAATAGTCCAAGCAGAGACTCCAACGGCTAAAACACTCTAACGGCTACTTAATCATTCAGAACCCTAGTCAAACGTACTCTAATTAATTTAAAATTATTTTTTTTTTTTTTAATTTATTTCTTATGAAGTGTTTATTTAATATGAAGACGTCAGAAGGTGGATCTGTTGTAGATCATTTAAATGATTTTAATTCAGTTACAAGTCAGTTAAGATCTGTAGGGGTAAATTTTGATGATGAAGTTAGGGCTCTGTAATTTCTGTGCTCATTAACAGAAAGTTGGAATGGTTTAGTTATGGCCATTAGTAACTCTATCTCTGGATCTAGTACTTTAAATTTTGATGATGTTGTCAGTACAATCCTTAGCAAGGAAATGCGACGGAAAAGCTCCGGTGAGACATCAGGTAATGCTTTGACTGCAGAGACTAGGGGAAGAAAAATGGAAAGAGGAAAGAGCTCTAGATATCGTAGTAAGTCAAGAAAAGGCAAATCCAAGTCCAGATCGGGGATAGTGTGCTGGAAATGCAGGAAGAAAGGACACCTGAAGAAAGACTGCAAGTCTTAGAAGGAAAAAGAAGGAGACGTGCAGCAAGAAAACAATCATGAAGTGAATGTAACAGGTGATGTGTTGCTGATGCAAGGTTACCAGCTTGCAACACCAGGATCCTTTTCTTCAGCTCTCATGCATGAAACATTCGCCTTATATCAACAACTGATGCCTGCAACTTCTTGATCTGTCATTCAATGGGGAAGTTTTTCAATAATAAAACAGGCACACTTAGCACTTATAGAAATTATGTCTGGCGTGAGTTAATACACAGTCATATAAATCTGTGCACAGCACCATAAAATTCTACAGGGATGCGCATACGGTTCCCAATTCTCAACGCCATGATGAATTCCTCAGGTCGCGCCCATCCTCATTCCGCTGTGCTGCATATATACAATTATACATATAGTGGATGGCAAATCAAATTGGTTTTATTTACTCTCCGAACAGAGCATGAACGCTCTTACCAGATCTCAATTCTCCTATTTCCTTGGACTCCAAGATAGTTTCATTAGTTAAAATGTCCGCATCTTGGGCGCCTTACTGAAGAGTGGTGTGACTTAATCCCACATCCATGACTAGCATGACTTATTCACCAGTTGTGAAATCCCACAACAGATCAAACAATAATAAGAACCCCCAAGTCTTGCTGGTTCTTCTTCAATTTCATCAGAGGGCGTTTGTTGCTACGGCATGAAGTGTCCACCTTAATCATAGCTACAACATGTGTTTTGATGGGTTTTAACTTCAGACCTAAACTTTCAGGAGACAGCAATGCAAGACGGACTTAAAGGACTGGTTGGACTGGCAGCCACATATACATATACTCACAGCATCATATATTCCCGACTTTACTTTCTTTTACCTGGCGATGGTTATATAGACTGGTTTTTCTTCTTAGCAAAATCTCGTGGATACATATATCTTTCTGTGAATTCCTCGATAATCAGACATATAACATTCATATAATCAACGAAGCTTCAATGATTGTTAAGAACGAACCTTTAGACTGATATCCTCCGGAATTCGTCTCAGCAATTTAATACAATACTTACACATGACAGACCCGATACAATTTGAAACGGCCTTCGAATACGTTGACAGTCCCATGTTTGACAATCCACCTTCGCATGAGGGATCTGCGCTTGTAATGTGTATCAAATCAGTTCCAAATCCGATCTTCAGTGATCAGATATACAGTAGCTATGTAAAGGCCGAGCCTTTAATGTTAATACGCAGAAGTCTCTCCTCTAACCAGCACTGGAAAAACCGCAGCCGGAGTTAATACACAGCTACTCACAGGTTCTTTGAATCCACGGGAGGGTTATCCATTGAATCAATTCCATATAGGTTTCGCATTCATTTACTGTAGGTTTCTTTTGGGCGATATTTCAACAATCAATTCCTGAAACAAAACAGAGATGCACGCCAGCAACTTGTACACATCTTCAAGCTCACACAGTCGATTGAAATTAACCCATGTAATTATCATTTCTTTCTTCATCAATTTAATAATGCCATGATCCTTCAAGAAACAAATGGTACAAATTCCCAATATATATAAACTGAAATAAAACAAGGACTTACATCTTTTTTACTGGCCAGATGTTTCAATGCCAAGGCCTTTTTCAATTTTTGAAGGCTTACAGCCTTGCTGCCCCAAACCTACTCTCAATCTCTCATCTCTAATGTCTTTTTCCCACAAAAAGCCCTCTTATTTATACAATTTAAAAAAACCATCTAATTAAATGCTTAATCACTAAAAATCCTCAACAACCCCTAAATCTCTCAACATCCCCTAAATCTCTCAACATCCCTAAAATCCTTCAATTCATTAAATTTCTTCATATCCTTTTATTAATAAAAAGGATATTTACATAAATCCTCACCTTCTCCTATTTAATTCAAATTAATTAATAAAATATTAAAGATAATCTCACCCCATATTTACAAATTAACATTATGGCACCCCTTATTTACAGATGGAGAAAATGGTCTTAATGCTCCTGCATCAGACTCCCCAGGTAAAAAATTCATGACCACCTGGTCATAAGTCTCCTCCTGGATCCCAAATTTTATTTTGTAATCCTTTCGTGCTTGTCGATTGCTTCACTGTTGTTGTCATCTGTTGTTGTCTTCCAGGTTTCCATATTTTGTGCTGTAGTGCTCCACTTGCTTTGCTCTTGCAATCCTTCACTGTCATTCTCTTGTTGTCGCTCCTTTTCTTTCTTTTGGCTGTCTTTATCATCAATCTCCTTATTAACTCAATTTCTCTGTCCAGTATGTCCTCTGTCTGCTGATTGTTTCCATCCCTTGATTGCTGAGCTTTCAATATGAATGTTGCGGCCTCCCAATCTTCCTTTCCCTCTGCAACACTCCTTTGCTCGTCACCACCTGAAATTTCATCTACAATTTCTTCTTGATTATCATTTATGATAACTGCTTTGTCATCCTTCATCAGCAATCTATCATGGACATTCATCCTCTGTTCTTCTAATTTCCTCCTTTGGAAGTCCAATTCTCTATATAACTCAATAATTTTACTTGGAGTAGACTTTGGAAAGTTTACCCGATCTTCACATGGCCTTCCTTTTGCTACATCTTCTTTAACATCTTTCAGTAGATGTTCTTCCAAACCTGCAATCACACACAAATCGTTAGTTTTAAAATCACAAGACCTTACGGTCTTGTTTGATGCTTCACTCATCAAATCTTTGGGCTGCCTTGAATCATTCATATGATTCAACTCCTCTAGCTCGTCATCACTTTCAAAAAGTAATGGTCCAGTCTCTAGGTAACATAATGAAACTTCAACATCTTCATCAGCATCTTCATTTTGCTGTAGCTCAACTGTTTCGAGCTTCTCTCTCTTCTGTCTCGCATCAAGAACTTGTTCAAGTTCCCTTATTTCCTTTATCAACTGCAAATTTACCTGATGATTCCACTTCTCTTGTAGTCTCCGCCACCTCAACTTCTTCCTCATGACATAACCACACTTCTGGTTTTCCTCATTTCTTTGCAACATCTCCATTAACACCTCAAGCTGAACTGCGATCTCAGCCTTCTCCCTTTCATATTCCTTTTTTCTTAACTGTCACTGTATGCCAACTGCTTTGGCATCCTTCTCCTTTTGTCCTTTGTTGTGGTTTATTTCAAAACCTTTGTGACGACTCTCACTAGTCATCATCCTTTCCATCTCTATGAGTTGTACTAAAGCCTCTTCAGCAGCAAGTCCTATCTCGCCGCCACTTACCTCACCAAGCCCTCCTCACTTGGTCTTTTGGCAAGCAATTGGTTCTCTATCTCCAGAACCGCCTTTGAGCACTTCTCTTTGCTCTTCCTGGATTCAACTCATCTGCATGTTCACAACTGTCTTCCTTACCCAATCTCTATTGGATTTCCTCAAGGTTCTGCCACACCTATGCTTTCACGAGTTTTCTGTTAGCAATTTTAAACATGTCTTCTATGGATTTTCCTTTTGGGAGTTGCAAAAATACTTCTGCTTTAATGCAAAGACTACAATATTCAAATTCAAATAAGCCTAGATCACCTTACCTTCAAGATCTCGTCTGATCTTGTCCTTCCATTTGCCTGTACTTCAATTACCTTCAGAACCTCACCGCTTCTGCAAATCTGTTCCGGCAAATCTTTATGCTTCCTCTGCTAAATTTCACTGTCAATCAGATTTTAAAATCTAATCCAATCTTCTGGCTTTATCCGGAAAACTTTAGATCAAGTCTGGAGCTTGCCATACCAAGGAACTTCATCACAGTCCTTATCCAAATGTATCATCATTATATACCCAAGGAGAACTTCAATTATTGGCAAGCAAATTCAAAATCACTACCATAAGCTTATAACATCTATTCACAACTTTATCTGATTTATATAAACCATACTTCCAATCGTCTTGTTCATTCACACATTCACGAATTTCAATTCAATGCCACTTCAAAAATTCATATAATTTGAAACCTATACCTGATCCACCATTTCTTCTTGCACTACTGCCGCTACATGCTCATAGCAGGCTTTCGGTTGCCGACCAGTTACTGACAGTGAAACCCACTGGTCATAAACAGCAACTGATCTCAGTCTTCCAATATAACATCCTTATCTAGTGTCTCTACAAAACTTCCATTGTTAATGACAGTATCTTTAGGAACAGAAACAGAATTGTCGTGATGGGAATCTGATGCCCCTGCATCAGATATCAATAAATTATTTTTCCACACAGCTGAAATAAAATACACCTGCGCTGAGATCAATAATTTATGCTTCAAACATCAGTCTCCAGTTTGATACAAAACAACCTTTGTTTAACCTGAAACTGTCGGCTGTCAAACAGAATCGTTCATTGCCACTGTGTAAATGTTAATCCCACTACAAAAAAAAGAAACAACTCATTTGTATCCACCGAGCAGCACCTCACAGCTTTTAACATACACCTCAAAGGTCACACTCAAACCAAAGAAAAGAACATTCACAATACCTCTGTTCATATATTATGTGGCACGCGGTCCTTAATTTACATCTATCTGAATAAATGAACAGTAAAACCCAGTTCAAAATTAACCAACCCAATACCTACACGATTCTTCCTTCATTCAGCTGCATATCAGATTTAAAATCTGATCATTCATTCAGAAATATTCCAGTTCAACAAACCTTCTAACTTCAAACAAACATTCCTCCTTTCAACAGAGCCAGGCTCTGATACCAAAAATGATGCAAGGTTACCAGCTTGCAACACCAGGATCCTTTTCTTCAGCTCTCATGCATGAAACATTCGCCTTATATCAACAACTGATGCCTGCAACTTCTTGATCTGTCATTCAATGGGGAAGTTTTTCAATAATAAAACAGGCACACTTAGCACTTATAGAAATTATGTCTGGCGTGAGTTAATACACAGTCATATAAATCTGTGCACAGCACCATAAAATTCTACAGGGATGAGCATACGGTTCCCAATTCTCAACGCCATGATGAATTCCTCAGGTCGCGCCCATCCTCATTCTGCTGTGCTGCATATATACAATTATACATATAGTGGATGGCAAATCAAATTGGTTTTATTTACTCTCCGAACAGAGCATGAACGCTCTTACCAGATCTCAATTCTCCTATTTCCTTGGACTCCAAGATAGTTTCATTAGTTAAAATGTCCGCATCTTGGGCGCCTTACTGAAGAGTGGTGTGACTTAATCCCACATCCATGACTAGCATGACTTATTCACCAGTTGTGAAATCCCACAACAGATCAAACAATAATAAGAACCCCCAAGTCTTGCTGGTTCTTCTTCAATTTCATCAGAGGGCATTTGTTGCTACGGCATGAAGTGTCCACCTTAATCATAGCTACAACATGTGTTTTGATGGGTTTTAACTTCAGACCTAAACTTTCAGGAGACAGCAATGCAAGACGAACTTAAAGGACTGGTTGGACTGGCAGCCACATATACATATACTCACAGCATCATATATTCCCGACTTTACTTTCTTTTACCTGGCGATGGTTATATAGACTGGTTTTTCTTCTTAGCAAAATCTCGTGGATACATATATCTTTCTGTGAATTCTTCGTTAATCAGACATATAACATTCATATAATCAACGAAGCTTCAATGATTGTTAAGAACGAACCTTTAGATTAATATCCTCCGGAATTCGTCTCAGCAATTTAATACAATACTTACACATGACAGACCCGATACAATTTGAAACGGCCTTCGAATATGTTGACAGTCCCATGTTTGACAATCCACCTTCGCATGAGGGATCTGCACTTGTAATGTGTATAAAATCAATTCCAAATCCAATCTTCGGTGATCAGATATACAGTAGCTATGTAAAGGCCGAGCCTTTAATGTTAATACGCAGAAGTCTCTCCTCTAACTAGCACTGGAAAAACCGCAGCCGGAGTTAATACACAGCTACTCACAGGTTCTTTGAATCCACGGGAGGGTTATCCATTGAATCAATTCCATACAGGTTTCGCATTCATTTACTGTAGGTTTCTTTTGGGCGATATTTCAACAATCAATTCCTGAAACAAAACAGAGATGCACGCCAGCAACTTGTACACATCTTCAAGCTCACACAGTCGATTGAAATTAACCCATGTAATTATCATTTCTTTCTTCATCAATTTAATAATGCCATGATCCTTCAAGAAACAAATGGTACAAATTCCCAATATATATAAACTGAAATAAAACAAGGACTTACATCTTTTTTACTGGCCAGATGTTTCAATGCCAAGGCCTTTTTCAATTTTTGAAGGCTTACAGCCTTGCTGCCCCAAACCTACTCTCAATCTCTCATCTCTAATGTCTTTTTCCCACAAAAAGCCCTCTTATTTATACAATTTAAAAAAACCATCTAATTAAATGCTTAATCACTAAAAATCCTCAACAACCCCTAAATCTCTCAACATCCCCTAAATCTCTCAACATCCCTAAAATCCTTCAATTCATTAAATTTCTTCATATCCTTTTATTAATAAAAAGGATATTTACATAAATCCTCACCTTCTCCTATTTAATTCAAATTAATTAATAAAATATTAAAGATAATCTCACCCCATATTTACAAATTAACATTATGGCACCCCTTATTTACAGATGGAGAAAAAGGTCTTGATGCTCCTGCATCAGTTGCAATATGCTTTGATTCTTTCATTAGAAAATAATATTGATTCCTGGGTGGTAGATTCAGGGGCCTCATTCCATGCCACACCTGATAGGAAACATTTTCATGATTATGTTCAAGGGGATTTTGGACAGGTTCGATTGGGTGATGATAAACCCCATAAAATCGTTGGAATGGGTATAACTTTCATAAAACAATAGAATGGAAATCAATGGTTATTGAAGGAGGTAAGGAATGTTCTAGATTTGAAGAAATATCTGATTTCAACAGGTCAGTCAAGAGGTGAAGGTTGTGTAACTACTTTCATAGATAAAACCTGGAAGGTCACTAAAGGATCCTTGGTAATAGCGAAAGGAGGAAAGGTTGGTACGTTGTATTTATGCAATGGTATTTCTAATTCTATTAATGCTTTAACCTCTACGGGAGAAGATACGACATTGTGGCATCATAGGCTCGGGCACATGAGTGAGAAGGGGATCTAGATTTTGCACTCGAGAAATTTGTTTCCAGGTTTGAAGCATGTTGAATTAAAATTCTGTGAAAAATGTGTTTGTGGAAAACAAAAGAGAGTCAGATTCCTTCGAGTTGGGAAAGAAAAGAAGAGTGAAAAATTAGAGCTTGTGCATACAGATGTATGGGGACTTGCTCAGGTATCATCTCTTGGTGGCTCTCGTTATTATGTTATTTTTATTGATGATGCAACTAGAAAAACCTGGATTTTTTGTATTCGAAATAAATCTGATGTATTTGATACTTTCAAGAAATGGAAATCTTTGGTTGAAAATGAGATAGGAAAAAGGTTGAAGTGTCTCAGATTAGATAATGGAGGTGAATATTGCAGCAAAGAGTTTGATAGGAACTGTTCAAAAAATGGAATTTGTAGAGAGAAGAAAGTTCCAAGAACGCCACAAGAAAATGGCATGTCAGAAAGGATGAACAGGACAATCATGGAGCATGCAAGGTGCATGAGATTGCATGCAGGATTGCCTTTACAATTTTGGGCAGATGCTGTATATACTGTTGTTTATCTAATAAAAAGAGGGCCTTTAAGTTCCTTGGATGATGGTATTTTAGAGGAGGCATGGACAGGTAAAAAGGTAAACTACTCTTTTTTAAAGACTTTTGGTTTTGAATCCTTTTTCCACATTAACAAAGAAAATAGAACAAAGCTTGAGGCAAAATCAAAGAAATGTACCTTTATTGGATATGGTGTTAATGATTTTGATTATCATTGATATGATTATGAAAATCACAAAATCATTAGGAGCAGATTTGTAATATTCAATGAAAAGGTTTTGTATAAGGATCATCTGCAGGAAAAGCAACATGAAAAAGAAAATAGAGAATACACAGTGGTTGTCACCAAAAAAGTGATGGTGCCTAAAAATCATAATGATCAACAGCCATAACAACAACCACAATAGCAAAAAGCACTTCAAACACCTGAAAGTGGTGTTAGAAGATCTACCAGGATAAGTAGGCCCCCTAAACAATACTCTCCTTCATTATATTATGTATTTTTGACTGATTCTGGTGAACTAGAATGTTATGAAGAAGTAGTGCAGGTAGAAACCAGGAAGAAGTGGGAGCAAGCCATGAAAGAAGAGATGGACTCCTTAGCACACAACCAGACTTGGGACTTAGTCAGGTTGCCTGTAGGTAAAACAACATTGCAGAATAAATGGGTTTACAAGTTGAAGGAAGAAGATGGAGGTAGAAAGAGGTATAAAGCTAGACTTGTGGTAAAAGTGTTTGCAGAGAAAAATGGTATAGACTTTGATGAGATATTTTCTCTTGTTGTGAAAATGACTTCAATCATAACTATTCTAAGTCTAGTAGCAGCTGAAGATTTGCATCTTAAGCAATTAGATGTAAATATAACCTTTCTCCATGGGAATTTGGAGGAAGAGATATATATGCAGCAACCATAAGGATATGAGGTAAAAGGGAAGGAGAAACTAGTTTACAGGTTGAAGAAGAGCTTGTATGGCTTAAAACATGCTCCAAGGTAGTGGTATCTAAAATTTGACAGGTTTATGTCTGAACAAGGTTATACTAGGTGTCACTTTGATCATTGTGTTTATCTCAAAAGGAAAAATGATGGTAGCTATATTATATTGTTATTGTGTGTATATGAGATGCTTGTTATAGGTTCTAACATGCAGGAAATAAATGTGCTCAAAAGGAAATTGGCAAACTCATTTGCAATGAAGAATTTGGGTGCTACAAAACAAATCCTTGGTATGAGAATAACTAGAGACAGGAAGAATCGCAAATTAACATTGTCTCAAAGTGAGTACATAGAAAAGGTGTTGAAAAGGTTTAATATGCAGAATGCAAAACCAGTTAGGATACCTTTGGCTAGCCATTTCAAATTAACTAAGGAGGCGTGTCCCAAGACTCAGGAAGAAATGGCCAATATGTCTAAAGTTCCATATGCATGAGCAGTTGGAAGCTTAATGTATGCAATGGTATGCTCAAGGTCTGATATTGCACATGCAGTTGGAGTAGTAAGCAGGTACATGAACAATCCAGGAAAAGAACATTGGATGGCAGTGAAGTGGATTCTCAGGTATTTGAGAGTACCACAAATCATGCATTATGCTTTGATGGTTGAAACATTGCTCTACAGGGATATGTTGATGCAGATATGGCAAGTGACAAAGATAACAGGAGGAGCACTACATGATATGTATTTACTGTATGTGGAACAACTATCAATTGGGTTTCAAAAATCCAAAGTGTTGTTGCACCTTCAACAACAGAAGCAAAGTATGTTGCTGCTACAGAGGCTAATAAAGAAATGATTTGGTTACAAAGGTTTTTGGATGAATTGTGTAAGAAGTAGGAGTTGGGCAGGTTATATAGTGATAGCCAGAGTGCCATACATCTTGCAAAGAACTTTGCATTTCATTCCAAGGCTAAACATATACAACTCAAGTACCATTTCATATAGACAACATTGGAAGATGGACATTTGAAGCTGGAAAAGATACACACTAGCCATAATCCTGCAGATATGTTAACAAAAGTTGTAACCAGGGAGAAACTGAGAATTTGCTCAGTTTCAATTGGTCTTCAAGTATGATGAAGAAGATGAGAAATAGGTAGGTCCAAAGAGGAGTCATTGTCTAGCAAATGAAGAAGCGGTGGAGTTGTTATAATCAGTATCCAAGTGGGATATTGTTGGGTGTGGAGCCTAATTATCTTTTGTATTCAAAGGTCTCAGCCGGATGTATACCCCAGGAAGATTGTACACCCCTCCATGCGAGGGGGGACTTGTCCACCCCATGGGGGTTTAGGGGGACTAATCCCCCCCAGTTGGGGGGTTTGGGGACTAGCGATCCCCCGACGGGGGTTCGGGGGTAGCGCCACCGAAGCTAAAAATAGATGTAAAATTGCCATGTAAAAGTATTGTAATTTCTAGTCAATCTGGGCCATTCATTAGGTGGATGATCTGAGGGTAGAAGTTATGTTTAATTTAGGGATTTTTTCCCTAGAAGGAAACCCGTCACTATATATGAGGGAATTGTATTGCATCTATATATCTATGTATTCTGAGCGAGGAAGAGAGAGGAGATTGAGAGCGAAGAGGGTGTTACATCAGATCTGTTGTAGGTTGTATCTCTTCAATTTGCTGGATAATATAAAAGGAAGGACTAGTTGTTTCTCTGTGGAAGTAGCCCAAACTGGGTGAACCATGTATATCTGTGTCTCTCTTGTTTTGTGCATTTTCTATGTTTATATTTCTGCAATATTTTATGTGTTCCATTGCTCTGTAATATATATTTTTCTAACACATTCAATAAATTCACACACAATGACGTTATCGTAGTTAGTTGAAAAGATATTGATAAGGTAGTATCTATCGATATTATAAAGTAGTATTTTTAATATCTATTTGGTGAATTGAAGTATATATATTTCTTTTAAAGGACCAATATTTAGTATTTAATTGAGCCATCCTATATTAGAGAAAAGGCTATGAGTTTCAGGTGGATGTGACATTGGTGTTGGTGTTGGTGTGCCCCTTGATGTTGTAGTTGTTGTTGGTGGACTAATGAGTAGCTGAATTTATACGTCACTAGTGAGAAAAGTTATTCATAGACAGAGAACATGTGGAAAATGCACTGCTAAAGAATTAGAGATTAGGTTGGATACCAAATGGTGCTTATGTGAGTGGAATTATTTTCATTTCTTGCATCATAGATTGAGCCTATTTGTCAGAATATTTTCTGACTATATAGTTTGAGACTCATTTCTATTACACTGTGCTAATATGAGGATGAAATATGCATATGGATCAATAAATTTTTTTGAGTTATTATTTGTGGAGTACTATTTAGTGTTAGCTTCGTGAAAAAAGTTGTGTGGAGGTGGTTGTGCATGTAGAAAACAAGTGGTTAATTTATTATTAATAGATTGTGTGAAGTGTGAAGGTTAGGTCAATGAAAGCTCGAGAGTTTTTTGCGCTTTATGAATTATCTCTACAATTCCACATGTATGCATTTTTGTTATGATGTTGTTATTATTGTTATTATTATTATTATTATTATTATTATTATTATTTGTAAATGCATTCCCTAATTACGAAAATAGTTATCCAAAGAAAGTGCTTGTGTGGATTTGGTTCTCCAGAGAAAGTGTGTGCAAAAAGGAACAAATGCATGTGCATAAACATAAAAATATTTGCATATGCCACAATTGCAAACTTCAATTAACATTCCTCAATTATGATGCTAATTATAGCTACATTTTTCAGTTTCATAATTGCTAATGTCTAAACCATTTAAAATAGAAGCCTTTTGCAATTTGATTTTGATACTTATGCTTTTGATACGAGAGATTCATTTTGAAAATTTGTCATTGTAACCTTTACATAATGTAATTAATATTATTTATTCGTTTTCTTGAATGGTTTACTGCAGAACTTGAACATGGACATGTTATTGACATACAATTTTTTTCAGTTGTTGGTAGTAATAGTTGCAGCTCTTATTCTCATTGCACTTATATTGGAGGACATCATAAAGTATGCAAAAAAAAGAATATGATAATCTATAATTCTACAATCGGAAGTGATTTTCTACTCTATGAAAAAAACCTTTACAAAATGAAATTATTATTATTTATATAAAGAACTATGTTTGTTTAATTGAACAATTTAAATATGGACTATTTCGAATTGGAACTTAAGTAAAAGGTATATGATTTGAAGTAAACATTTTGACAATAGTATTTCATAATCAAATATCTAGCAAATCAATACTAACAAAATTTCAAGATTGATGATGACCACTGCTTAATGAATACCATTAAAATGGAAAGTAGTCAAATGTTGTTTCATACCATTAAAATGGACAGTAGTTAAATGTCATTTCATATATGGTATGCTCAATTATGAACAAATAAAGGCAGTTGCAATTTCTTTGCAAAAATGATGATGAGAGAAGGGTGCGGGAGGTTGAAAGCAGAGATTTCATTATACAGAGTACAAAATGATTTAAGAAATTAGATATCAATTCACATTTTTGTGGAAACAATTTGCTAATGCTCATTTTTTACAGTCTACAGATAAGAAAACAAAACAAATTTCAAAGATTGGTCAAAGTTTTTGATGCAGGAGCATTCAGCTCAACATCATTATTGTATTCTAGTAGACATAGGGGGTCTTGTGTTTTAAGGAATTTGGTTTCCTAAGTATTGAATTAATGTTATTATATAATGTTTTTAGTGATTTTAATGAGAATAGGAATAAATTGAATATTGTAAGGCATAATTGTAAAAGTTCTCGAATGTAGGAGAACATGAGAGATTTAGGATAGTTGAGTGATGAGAGGATTGAGAATTGATTGTAAATCCTAGATTAGGAGTCAGTTCATGATTTTGTGGATTTGAGAGAATCCTTAGGGATGAGAAAGAGATTTTAGGATTTTGTTGAGGAACCTGTGGATCTAAACCAGGAATTGGTTTTACAATTCCTTTGTATAAATGTAAGCCTAAAAGGCAAAGACAAAGATTAGAAATAGAGAGGTGGAATATGCTAGATAGATAGCAGATTAGAGTGTGATTGTAAGCCTATGGGAAACTTGTAAATCAAAGGCCATTAATTAGAAGATTAGGCCAGAGAGACAAAGTCTCAATATGTAATAATTTTTTTATGTATTATACACAGATAATTTGATTCTGAGTGTGTAGATGTGTGATTCAAGTGTTGACTGATAAATTATGTGTCTATTAGAGATTCTGCATAATGTATAAATTCATGCAGGAAAAGTTCAGAGAACGCAAAGAGGAGAGTGAGACTGAGTGTAATGGATTTGTGAATCCATTTGAAGGATCAAAGTAGAGATTTAAAGGGTTAGTGATTGAAGAAAGACACAGAAATCGATTTCGGGAGTAAATGGAGCAGTGGAAGAGCGAAAAGGGTGAAACCTTTGAAGAAACCTGAGAACCACATCAACACTGGAAAACAACGTAAATCATAAGAAAACAGAATAGCGGAGAACAATCGACGAAAGGCGGTTTTGTAAACATGAAAGCAGATTTCGGGCGGCCTCAAAACCGGAAGTGGTATTGAAGGACGAGCATCAATTCCACTCATCAACTGATGCGTGGTAGTGAGAGGAGAGAGGAAACCACTTTATCAGGTGGTTAAACGTCATGCTTGTTATCTATCCGATATTAACGACAACAGTCGAATTTGTTGGGTGCACATCAATGGTGGAGAATAGGCGTGCAATTTTAAATGGTCGGGATTAATGACAACTGTTGGATCGTAGGATACAGCAGATGGTTGATATGTAATCGCATCTCGCAAGGTTAGGAGATGAAGGATGGTGCAATGACCGATAGTGATAATCATTGATCGGAGGTCAGGTGTTTCAGAGATCGGAGCAACAAGGCGAAAGGGCTTGGTATCAACAGACCTGGTGAACATTATGGTTGCGGGTATATAAATTTTGAAGTCTAGCTTATATGGTACGCAATGGGATTTCAATGTATTTCTTTGTATTCGGTAAAGTATTGTGCCCAAGCCTTTTAATATAAAAGGGTGGTTTAATTGTTCTGATAGTCGCATATTGGAGTCGAAGGCATGATAGAGAATATATGTGATAAGACCGTGGGTAACTGCGATGGCCGATTGCAATAAACGTGTTTCTCGATAACTGTGAAAAAGCCGTAGATTGCAGAAAAAGGTATGTTTGTGCATGTTTTTATGTGTATTCTCTTGTAAGAGAATAACAAAGGTTAAAGCGTTGATAACAGGAAAGTGTGGGCTTTGGATATATATGTGGCTTAAGGTTATAACCTAAGGTTTAATGAGGGATTAGAAGGGTGTATGAGTCCCGCTAATTAAAGGAATGAAGGTTTATAAGGGTTAATAACTCCTGATAGGCAGGGTTTAAAAGAAATGCTTTAAATAAAGTCACATATGAAGGATAAGGGGTGATTTAAGTTCGATAGATGCACATTGAATGGAGGAATAGAATATGTTGGGGTTTAATAAACCATAAAGCATAGGAACTGATGGAAGGGCCTTAATCATCAACTTTAATGAAGTTTTGACCTGGTAGGTCATATCTATTCCTGGGAAAATGATTTATGCATAGGTCTACATGCATACTGTGGGTAAAGCAGGGGTAACCGTACGTCATTTTGATATTAGAGTTGAACAAAGAATTTATGTGTGAAAGTTTCTTTGAAAGAGTTTATAACATAAATATTTGGAAAGATGTGTATGTAGGCAAGGGAGATTAGATTCTAATCTAACAATTAAGAAAATAGAGCAAATCTGGGAGAATATAGAAGAACAATTAAGTTCTCAGAGGCAAGTGAGTAAGAATTAAGAAGAGATTGTAGAAACATAAAGAATCCACAATGATATTTGGACAATGGAGATTCACTCGAATGTGAAGGGTGAATGGAGACTACTTATGAAATCATACATCAAAAGATGATCAAGCCTTAAGAAGCAGTAATGAAGGAATCTGTTAAGGATTTCTGAGTGGAAAGGAAACTCGGCAAAGAAGGAATTGTTGCTGATAACTAAGCTTTGCCAAGATAAAGCTGAAGGATTGCAAGAAAGAACCAGGTTCTAAATTTGATTGACAATTGCTGAATATTGAGAATTTGTACAGTAGAAGCATGAAAATCTGCTGAAACAGATTTGCAGAAATGGTGAGATCCTGAAGGTATGAAAATTTGTCTAATGATTAGTAGATATTGAATGAATGAAATTTTAGAGCAGGATTATAGTAGTTAAACTATAAGAGGGATGTTTGTAAGTTTTTGAAGTAGTAGAGTTGGACGATAGAGCTGAAATCTAGTGGAAAGGGCAATCCATTCAAAGCTACAAGTGAATGAGAAGACAAGATGAGGCAGAGATCTTGAAGATAAGAAGATATGGTTTTATTTTAATTGGATTTGAAGATAAGAAAGTTGTAGTCTTTGCATTGATGCAAAAGTATTATTGCAACTCCCAAAGACAATTCCAAAAAGGATGTGGGTATAATTGCTAAGAGATAAAGGAAGTTGGTAAGAGTTTCTAAATGAAAGCAGAATGTGGCAGAACCTTGAGGAATTCCAATAGAGATTGGATAAAGAGGACAATTGTGTTCTTGGAAAGTACAGTTGAGTTGAACTCTAGGAGGAGCAAAGAGAATTGCTCAAAGGAGGTTCATAGATAGAGAACCAATTGCTTTCCAAACGACTGAGTGAGGAGAGCTTGGTGAGGTAAGTGGCAGCAGGGAGGACTTGTTGTTGTAGTGGCTTTAATGCAACTCATATTGAAGTGAGTAAGGAAATTATAGAGATGGAGAGGATGATGACTAGTGACAGTCATAACAAAGGTTCTGAAAGAGATCACAGCAGAGGACAAAAGGAGGATGCCAAGGAAAATGGCATACAGATACAGTTAAGTAAAGAATAATATGAGAGGGAGAAGGTTGAGATAGCAGTTCAACTTGAAGTTTTAATGGAGATGTTTTAAAGAAATGAAGCAGACTAGAAGAATGGTTATGTCATGAGAATGAAAGTGAAGTGGCAAAGGCTACAAGAGAAGAGGGAACAACAAGTGAATATGTACATAATAAAGGAGATAAGGGAACTTGAACAAATTATAGAGAAGCTCGAAAGAGTTGAGCTACAACAAAAGGGATATGTTGAATAAAATGTTGAAGTTTCGATATGTGAACCAGAACGTGGACCACTACTTTTTGAAAGTGATGAAGAACCAGATGAGTTGAATCATATGAATGATTTAGAGAAGCCAAAAGAATTGATGACTGAAGTATCAAGTGAGACCAAAAGGTCTTGTGTTTTTAAAACTAATGATTTGTGTATGATTGCAGTTTTGGAAGAAGGTAGACAGTGTTTTAAAGCTGTCAAAAACATGAAATAATACCTTCCAGAAGATGAAAGTTTTGAAGCAGAATATGACAAGGAGACTGGAAAAGAATTAGTTCGCTACAGTGGACAATTGTTGAAAGACATCATTGAAACAAATGATGAGAAGGAGAGACTAGTTGACAGTCTCAAGAGTTCTTTGAGTTTGAATCAGCATACTGAAATGCTAACAAAAGAAGAGAGATCAGAGCAACATACTGAAGTATTTCCAAAGGAAGAAGAGGTATAAAAACCTCATATTTTTTATTATGATGACTGTCTTATATTTAAAGATTTTTTTGCAGAAACTGGAACATATTTGGCATAGGTAGATAGCCAAATGAAATGAGAAGAGGAAGAACATCTATTGAAGGATGTTAAGAAATATTTAGCAAAGGAAGAAGGATCATGTGATGATGGGTCAATAGCAAATGAAGAAATGGGAGATTGTGTAAAATTTCCAAATTTTACTCCAAGTAAAATAATTAAGTTATATAGAGAGTTAGAATTTCAAAGGAGAAAGTTGGAAGAGTAGAGGATAAATGTTCAGGATAAATTGATGAAGAAGGATGACAAACCAGTTGTCATAAGTAATAATCAAGAAGAAGTTGACAAGTGTAGAAAACAGAAGCAGGAAATTGTTCTAAAAGCCAATATATCAACAACAGAAAAGGTGCAAAACAACAGTAAAGAAGAGGGTAAGGATGAAAAGGAAGCAATCAAAATAAGTGAAGAACATGAAAGAATGAAAGTTTAGCAAGCAAGAGATGAAAATAGTCAGCAGACGGAGGATATACTGGATAGGGAAATTGAACTGATAAGAAGGTTAATGATGAAAGTTGTTGGAAATAATATTGAGAGGGGGGGGTGGGGGGCGGGTGAACCAGTATTAGCAACTTAACAATATTTCATTTCCATAAACAGATTTATATACGCTACTTCTGTTAATGCAACTTGTGTATATATGAAACTGTGTTTAGAGCAACTATCATATACCTTGTAAACTTATTATTTAGTTAGTTGATCTTTAATATGTGAATCAGAACCATATAAGCAGTAATAGGCACAGTAAAATAGAGCAGACAATCTCACACAAGAATGCAAGATACAGGTGGAAACCTAATGTGGGTGAAAACCACCTACTCCAATTCGTCTCTATTTTCTTTTAATAAGAAACTTCTTTTTACAATATTTCTGTACTGGTGTAGCCTTATACCAGTACGCAAGCTTCTACCTGCAGAAGGCTACATCCTTCTCTCGTTCTCCAGCTTCTCCTGGAAGGGAGCTACAATCCCCTTAGCTCTTGTACTAGCTTATGTACTAGTACGTAGGCGCTGACCTACCAAAGTCTACAATCTTCTCTTTTCTTCCAGGGACCACATTTCATAAATTTTCAGACTGGATCCATCAATAGCATCAATCAAACATCAAAATATATATGAATCAATCAATCTCCCTTGCACTAAGTGTTATCAAGAATAGTGTCCACTTAGAGCTAATCTTCCCACCAAGACTAGTAGCTATATTAGAAACAAACAAGTTAAAACTACTTTCGCTTTCCTTTATGAGAAGTAGATAAGAGGGGAACAAAGGACACCAACCTTAGTCTTGCGCTTGGTTCCTTGCCTGGTTCCTCTCCTTTCTGATAGATCTTCATCGCTTCTTCTTCGTCTACCCAACTTCAAAGAGCACCTGTGGAATCAAAGCAGCATAATACTATCGAAGAACAGAGATCTACATTCATAAGAAATATAGGACCAGATATGTATTGACCACACAAATGCATATATCATCAAACATACAAGAATGTGGAGGAAAACTTGAATAGATTTATTAATATCAAGAATAGCAAAGAGGATTACAACCAATTGTTCTGACCCAACATTATCCTCTAGCAAGAAAGCCCTTCTTCACCTCAGGTAAAGCTTAGATCACCCAACACTATGATGTTGCACCAAGAAACCAATAGCACTTCCTTACAAGATACAAGATTCTAGCCTCTGGATCTCTGTGATGAGGGATCCATATATAGATGATTGTAGGGGGGTGAGCCAGCTTCTGGGTTTTTGATTAGTGTCCTCTCTTTGATAGTTCTTGATTCCACTTGGAGATTGATGATCTCTTACTCATCCCTGGGCGAATTCAGAGAGGCAAGTGTCAGAGGAGAAGTTTTTGGAAGATTCTATGATCCTCCACCTCACAAATTGTCACTGCCATTTGTCCATTCTTGCACATCACACCCTATAGAAGGGCTTTCCAGTATGCATCACACCCTTTACATTAAGTAGGTGATATGCATCGCACCCTCTGCACTAGGCATTCTGTATGGTCCAGTTTTGACCAGTTCTGAGTAGTTTTCTGTGGAGAACTTCTGGGAGATGATGTAATCAGCTGACCTTGTTCCTTTAGGGAGTGAAGCAACACTTTTAGGGACTTAGGAGCCTTTTGTTTATGGAAATTTATGATTGGGGTTGTAGTGCCCAAAAATTTTTATAACAGTTGCCCCCTAAAGCATGAAGTTGTTAATATTTTGATGTCGGGTGAAATGATTTATCATGAGGATCCGAAGTTTTTTCGAGCTGGAAGGCGACCTGTAATATGATACAATACAATACATTATCTTCATAATACTTTTCATGATCTAGCTGAGGCGAGCATTCCCATGCTCAACTTTATAAATTCATTTTCATGTACATAGGACAAACAACCGTCTGTGTAGCAGACTGATGATTTGGACGGAGTCATCATCCTTTGATTTGGATGATCATCTATTTGAAAATGATGTACATTTGATGTCTTTATATTCCTGAATATATCGTAGCCCGGATGGATGAAACTAGATCCAGGGTCTTCAAAACTCTTTCAATCTTCACTCAGAGTACAAGTCGATGCATGTGAAAGATGTTCTAGAGTCGAACATGGAAAGACATCGCCTAATTACCAACCAATGATGTAAGTTGTTAACAGGCGTGAGAGGAATCACCAATAATGAAAATGACCCTCAAGGTACTACAGTGCAATTCGCGTGATGTGAAAAAGGGACTTGGCGTCGAACACCATGAAAAATATCTTGGTCGAAGGCCATTGATGTAAACCTGTCGCCGAAAGTGAGAAACTTGCCATTGAGGCATGCAAGCTTCAAAGTACTGAAAGGGGTTGTTCCTAGGTTGACTTCTTGGATAATGAGCTGATGTCAACAAGAAGTGACCTGTCGTAGGAGGGCCTTAATGAATCCCACATATATGACACGAAATGGAGCAAATGATTTTGGAGGTGAAAACGATCTGATGATACAGGGTTCAGGGTGGCGGTCATGAAAGAATGGAGCATGAATGTATTGCAGCGGATGAGACACAGGTGAATTCTCTGAGCGACTTCTGTTGAACATACCGGCGACACTGAAAATGGATTGGTAGTGTTAACCCCAAAGATGGATGGTGTGATGGACCATCCGGTGAATGGAATAACCCAACCCGACTCAGATGGAGTGAAAGTGTCATGTTCAAGAGTGACTTGCTACCAATAAAGTTTCTTCAAGTTTTCTTCCAAAATTTTCCCCAGTCATTGCTCACTAGTACCTCTTTATTTTTATCAAGCTTGAGAAGGATAACATATGCTTGTTCTATAATCCGCCCTTCGGGCGAACCCGTCGCTATGTTTTAACAAGCCTAGCGACAGTGAAACTCGTTCTCGTCCATTTGGATAAGTTTGTCACTATTGATTTTAACGAGTTTAACAATAATGATAACTCAGTCCTTAAAGGGACGGAAAGGAAACTCCAGTGATTATTTTTCATCATATAATCCCTTAAGTCTAAAAAAGCGTAAAATAATATGAAAGGGATGAATTTTTGATAGTTTTAACGAGCCGAACAAGACAAGCATTCGATCTTTTTGTGTAATAATCCCTCAGGTCCAAAAAGATTAAAATCTAGAGGATTGATAGCACTTCCGATGACTTTAATGAGCCGTAGAGGCCAATCGCTCGACAATATTTTCCTATTTTATGAGTCAGGTGAAAATATTTTAAAAGAGACTCGTTTTTTGAGGAACGAGTGATAATTTCGAGTAGTAGCTGATTCTAGGTAAGGTTTGGAATTTTCCAATCACGACAATGTCACAAGGATGGCTAGCAAGATCACTCATCGTAGTTGTTCCTCAAAAGGGTAAACAATCAAATGGAGGTGTATGATTGGCTAAAAAATGGAGGTGATGATGAGAACATGACCAAGGCTTAAAAGATGATGATAATGCATTCACAAGTTATTTACCGGAAATTGGTTCATTTTTTAATGAGCTTAAACTCTAGGGGAAACATTTTCTCATTGCTTATGTTTAATTTTTAACGAGATTGAACTCCACGTAAAAACTTCTCATGATAATGGTTATTGATTATTTGATTCACCGTTAGCACTTTCTTCTTTCAATGGTCGTACTACCTGTTCAATTGCTTCATCAAACCAATTAGAAATGAAAACGTATGCTTGATAAATGAGTTAAAAACACTAATACCTTACTCGAATTACATGAATAGTAATTTAGAAGTGAATTTTACCTCTCATTTTACCATTTCATTTGAAATTGGTTTGTTGGAGCTCTGGAGGTGTTTTCCCCCCCTAATTTTCACTTGCTAATTTCGAGATATTCTGTGGATGATTCTCGGCGCTGTCTGGACCAGGTAGGAGCCAAACCTGTGCTCTTCAGTTGCATTATTTCCCTTTTGAATTCTGAGCATGTTTCCTTGCTTTGTTGAGCCTCGAGGGTTTTGAACAATTCGCCTTGGCCCCATTGCACCTTTCCTATATCAAAAGGTATGATGCATACTAGTCTTGTTACTGGCCAGTCAGTATGCATCACTCCCAATACACTGATAGGGTATGATGGGCACAAGAAGGGAAATTTTTGCACTTTTTTCCATGGAATTTTTGCCTGTTTCTACCAAATCAGGACCCTGACTCTTCTCTTGTTTTTTTTTCAGAGATTCATCGGAGCAAAATGGTTGTTACATGGTGAGAATGCAATCATGAAGAAGAGGACACGGTTGCTTTACATGATCCGAGTATGATAACTGCACTGTGGAACTGTGGCCTGCTGAAGTTTTTCTGCATCTCTAGCATGAGGCAACAAATCAACTTGTTGCAATATTTCCTCGACACCTGGGATCCTACCAACCAGGTGTTCCGGATCAGGGGAAAATCTATCCCCTTGACTGTCGTGGACATTTATTTTTTGACCAGTTTATCGAGGCATGGCGCCCCTCTCTCATTATCGGGTTCTGCCTGCGAGGGTAAATACGTGAGAGGGTATATTCACCAGCACTGCAGAGAGGGATCTCAGATGAGTATGGATGGCAAGATCAACATCTGAGATGTCACTGACTGGCCCTTGAGGACCATTCCGTTCACTTTCGCTAGACTGGCTAGTAGTGCGGCTCTTCACATAGCTAACAGGTCTTATATGCAGTATGCCTTGAAATGCCTTGAACCGAAGGTGTTCAACTAGTGTGACGCAAAAATCTTTGTGATGAAAGAACAACTAACCAAGGTGAAAAGTGGATGATCCAAGAATTTTGGCTATGGTTCTATTTTGACCGCTTTCGCTTCGGAGAAGATCCCACTGATGCAGCTGCAGTACAGCTCACTTGGTTTACCTCCACCGACTGAGCCACGGACACAGAGATGGGTTGACCTCACATCCCAACATGCTGGATAGCCTCAGATTTATTTCTCTGATACCTTCTTCGGGTGGTTCAACCTTCAGGAGATGGTTTACGCCAAGTTTCCATATGTTGGCATGGATTTCCGGGGTGACCCGGATTTGGTGTTGTTGGCTGGTGAGCAGTGGTGCACTATGGGTAAATTCTCTGACCATATCTCTGTTTATTGTTTTTATAATTTTCTTATGCTTTCCTTGATCAAGAATAATCAAAACTCATGTACTCATGTAGATATTGGACCAGTTCGACCAGTAGTACGCCGGAGAGAACCAGCTGCCGTAACGACAGGAGAGGCTGTGGGGAGAGCCATCCTCTGTGACCTTGACATGGCCGAGACTCTTTCAGCATTACAAGATTAGGTCGAGGGTCTCACCCTTTGTATTCTGGACATGAGGACCGATGAGCCGCCTCTGTGGTTGCAGCAACATACTGCTGGTGTGCCGAGTCGATGGACTCGGCTTTTACGCATGATTGCACAAGCGGTAACTTGTTATCACCAACATCATTAGACTAGGGTGCCCCCTAACATTTTGAGTTTTGGGTCATTTGACTGATTTTGTCTTGGTTACAGAACATTATGTGTAAACCATAAATAGTTATGTATATTTTTGATTTTCGGAGCTTTATTTCGGTTACGTTATGTGATCCTGCTGCAAATATTGATGTGATGCTTCTTTTTATAAATGTTGCAAATGTCTATCTAACACATAATTTGCCAATGAGTCTGTTAATGTGTTTAAATTTATGGAAATATGTTGATATTGAATGAAATCGAACTGTCTTTCCAAAATCTTGACCCTTAGGAACATGCGATAGATAGCTGGATGCCGTACAAAGTAGATACCGATGAGTTGTAGGATGACGAGTTGTGAGTCTAGCCTGACGACAAGTCGGCATATGCCATGTGCGATGGCATCAGAGAGGAGTTCTATCAATGTGATGTATTCAGCTATATTGTTCATCAATTGACCAATACATACCCCTCTGAAACTCACTAACTCGTCGTTGGGATTGAAGATGGCCCAGGCCGCAAAAGATAGGTTCCGTGAACTATGACTCACTCCATCGGCATATCCAACAAATGATTCCAATAGGTTCGACATCTGCAACAAATGAAAAAAGCGGATTACCCAACCAAAACAATTACCCTTAGCGAAAACAAAAATGTAACAAAAGCATAGGGATTACTACGTTAAATTAAGCATAGTAACGCTTGAGGTACAACCCGTTGTGGGGTTGCTTCAGTGGAATCCCATCATAATCCATCAACTCGTAGGCTCATTTTGCTAATAAATGCTTAACAATATAGGGGCCCATCCATAAAGATTTTAACTTACCTGCTCCCAACTTATCAGACTCCTGGTCATAAAGTAAGACCAGGTCGCCTTCTGAGAAGGCATGAGGTTTGATATTTTTGTCGAACTGCGCTTTGACTCGTTTCTTATGGGCTTCATTAGCCAAAGCTACATCACGACGGGTTTCATCCAATTGGATTAGTTCCAAGAAATGAGCCTCTTCTTCTGAAGTTCCAGGGAGAAGGTTGATCGCGAGCTTGAGGGACAAGATTTCACACTGAACTAGCAAGATTGCTTCTAGGCCATACACCAGTTGAAAAGGTGTAAAACCAATTGCATTCCTCACCGATATCTGGTATGCCCACAAGGCCGAGTACAGGATCAGGTGCCAACTCCATTTATGGACTCCAATCATCCTGTGCAGCATGCACTTCAGGACCTTGTTGATTGCCTCAACTCGTCCGTTAGCTTGTGGATAATATGGAGTAGAATTATCATGGGACAGTCCTAATTTGGCAGCTAACTCAACCATCATGTGATTGCGAAAATTCGATCCATGATCTGTGACTATGGCTTATGGAACACCAAATCTGGAAACTACATGATTGAAAAAGAAAAGGGCAGCCATTTCATCGCTGTTGTTTAATGTAGGCATTGCCTCGAACCATTTGGTAAAATATTCTACTGCGACTATGATATACCCATGCCCCCCAACCGAGGTGGGATTACATGTCATGAATCTGTGCCCCATTTGGCGAATGGCCCAACAACGACTACTGGTTGCAGAGGTGTGGGTGGTCTCCTGGTTTTGCTATCGAAGATTTGACAAGCATGGAAACTTCTGAGTGCGGTTATGCAATCTTTGAACATGGTTGGCCAGAAGTATCCTGCTCATAAAATCTTCTGCGTCGTAGCATAACCAGATTGATGCCCCCCACATGCACCTAAATGGCAATCATTCATGACCTTTTCAACCTCCTCATGGGCGAGGCACCTCCGCAGAACTGTATCGACACCATGACGGTAAAGCGTATCACCGACAATCACGTAGTCTTTTTCTTGGTATCAAATCTGTCGTTGTTCAGAGCATGAGGTATTAGAACTATATGTTTTGGTTTGGAGATATATGATTATATCTCCATACCACGGATTGCTTGAAGATATCAGAAACAAATTTTCGTCCACGATTGCTTCTTCGGACGTTGCATCATTGGACGACGACAGGAGATCACATAGTAACTCCGCGAAAACCAGGGATTTATTTGATTTGGATTTTTTGAATTCCAGATCAAACTCTTGTAAAATTGCTATCCGTTTTGAATATTTTCCTCCCAGTAACTATCGCGACAATATATAAGTCATGGGGTTGCAATCTGATAAAATGGTAGTTTTTATGAAGAGGAGACAGTGTTGAAATCTCTGTATCGCTTGAACAGCTGCTAGGGCTAGCTTTTCAGCGTAGGAGTACTTCATTTCCGTATCATTTAAGTTTCACTTAAATAATATATAGGATGTTCAATGCCATTATCTTCTTGAACTAAAACCATCGCTATGGTTGTATCTGCTATAGCCAGATACAGGTTAAAGTCCTTTTGATAATCAGGAGCATACATTAATGATTCTTTTATTAGGGATTGTTTTAAAGCATCAAAGGAAGCTTGCACGACCTGGTCCAAATGAAGGGTACTTATTTTTTCAATAGACGAGTATAACCTCCAGCAAGTTCGGCGTAATTTGGAATGATCCTCCTCAGAAAGTTTGTATCCATTGGAGTTTCTGAATTTGAAGCAAATTTGAAGGTGGAGGCAAATCAATGATTGCCTGAACCTTACATTGGTCGAGACGAATCCCGTCGTTTGAGACCACAAAGCCAAGTAAACGACCAGAACTGACACAAAACACACATTTGTGCGGGTTGATTCTTATCTTGTAGTGTCGGCAACATAGAAATATTGCTCTCAAATGCTGCAGATGATCGGTTCGCTTTCGCGAATGAGCTGGAAGATCATCGAGATATGGTTGAATGATGTTCTTGATGTCATGGAAAGCATAATTCATTGCTCTCTGAAATGTTACCCCTGCATTCTTTAAACCAAAGGGTAGCTTGCGATATGCGAATGTGCGCCATGGACAAATAAATGCAGTCTTTGACTGGTCCTGTGGGCAGATATTTATTTGATTATACCCGGAAAATCCATCCATAAATGAATAGATTTCACATCCAGCGCATTCATCAATTATCTGGTCAATGAAGGGCATAAGGTAGTTGTCTTTCGAACAAGCTTGATTTACATCCTATAATTGACGCACACTCTAATTGTTCCTTGCTTCTTCATCACAGGAACAATATTTGATACCCAATCGGTTAAAGGAACTGGGTAAATTAAACCAGCATGGAGGAGTTTTTCAACTTCTTCCTTGATGGCAACGGCTTCCTTGGGGTGCACCTGTCGGAGCCATTGTCGTACCAGTTTGACATTTGGATACATCTTAATTTCATGTTCAACTACGCTCGAGTCAATGCGTAGCATTTCATCATATGACCAAGAAAAGACATCTCTAAACTCGTGAAAGAGAGCATTATATACTTCTAGTTCTGAAGAAGAACAAGATTTGCCGACATGAATATTCTCTACAACATTTGTTTTAGTTGAGATACTTATGGCAATAGTCTCTTCGATATTGGATAGGTTTCACTCAGAACCCACCGTATTTACATTATTTGATAGAAAGTCAAGAACTGAGGGATGGTCAAGGTCAGTGGAATTTTCCTCCTTACAATCTAAAAGATGGGAACGATGGTGGTAATCTTCCCATGGTGTCCCGTCAATCATCATTGACTTAACAATTCCTTCATCTGTAGAATGTATTTGTGACCAAGGATATGAAGGGGTGCCATATTCCTTAAACCTATATATCCAAATGTTTGATGAGCGTTGATTCGGGTTTTCCTCCCATGCTGAAAACATTGATTGCTACAATATTTCTATTGGGCTTAGAGGCAATACCTGTAGATGATCCATGTTAATATCGTTTTCTGACATCTTTTGAGTAGAAGATATCATATTGCAGGTTCCCACCTTGGCCACTTCCGCCAAATTGATTGGAGGTGGTAGGGAAAAAGTCCCCATTAATTTAGGGTCTTTTAGTAGGCCTACTCCGATATTTTGAAGCGAATGAGGGCTTCCATGGATCATCGGAATGCTTCCCGTAACTTGTGAACTGTTGGGGAGAAAAGTTTGTTGGTCGATGATTGTAATTCTTCCTTGGAAAGGAAATGCAATATTCCTAAAGTAGGTCGACACAACGGCAGCCATGGCATATATCCAGGGCCTTCCCAATAGGATGTTGTAATCGAGGTTTCCTTCGATAACTTCAACATCAATTTCTACTATTTTTCCCCCTAGTTTGACTTGCAAGTTATTCGATATCCCATATGGGGTGTATGTTCGTCCATCAAATTATTTTAATTTCATCGACGATTAGGACAAGGTTGGAGATCCTAAAGTTTTCCAGCAACTCATCGACATAATGCATGTAGATGCCCCCTCATCAATAATTGTTCGATGAACAGTTTTGTTGAGGGCTTTCACTTGAATAAGGAAAGCTAGTTGAGCTGGTAACTAAGGGTCATATCCTTTGTGATTAAAGGATACAAGATTGGAATCCGTTGGGTCAATCCCACCTATCGCTAAAAATAAAGCCTGCCTTTGGGAGGGGAAATTTTGCAGCACCTCAAGTGTCGACATCGCGAATGGTGATTGGGCCAAATCCTCCACTATATTATAATGTTGTGCTACTCTAGCACGAGGATTAAACGTCAATTTGTGTACTACTCCCTTTGGCGGTTTTATCGTTTCAAGAGCGATGGGTGGCATAACTTCGGTCGAAGTTGTTTTCGAACTACTAGGTTGATCATTATCCTTGTTGTTCGACATCTGTGGATTCCCATAATATTTACTCCTTGTCGATATCAAAGCATCATTTTGCTGCTTTAAAACAGACAAAATTAGCACTTAGGACGAGGAAGCATTGTCGCTAGCAACTAAATTTGTTCCTGGATTCAGAAACGGATTAGTCAATACTGCCGAGGTTTTTGAACTCTTGAAGAATTTTCTAAGCTAGGATTTATATGGACATTCTCTCGTCCAATGAACCTCATCACATATAAGGCATGGATTTATTAGTTTCCTATATCTAGAAAGGTTTGTAGAAGATTTTTCAGGAGACGACTCCTCTTGTTTCTTCTTCTTCCCTTTCGTTTTCTTCTTGCCTCCTGGTTGCTTGGTTTCTTTTCCTTTGTCAGTTGACATGGCATTTACTTCCAAGGTGAGAAGTTCTTCATTTTCATTTTGACTTGAAACCGTATGGGCTTTATTTGACGTAGCCTTTATGGTTTTCGTGCTAGTCGTACCTATCATGCCGTCGTCAGCATGAGAGTCTTTGTTTGATTTAGGACGGGGAGGAACGGAATATTCTTGTCTAGGAGCATCAGGGATTTTATCGTAGAGCATTCCAGACTGCGTATATATCAAGTCTAGATATTGTGCACGAGCAATAACTTTCTCTTCAATGACGACTCCTCCCTTTGCCACATCTTCTGTAATGGAAGGTAACAATGACTTAATAAACCATTCAGCCAACATCTGATCAGGAACATATGTTTTTACCATTCTACGACGACGTCGCCACTCATGAATATGATTGGATATCTGAGTAGATGTCATTTGCTTGAAATTGGGAAGCAGCTCTGTTCCCATTTCGTACCTTATGGGTAACTGAAAATGGGTTAAAAAGGTTGTGGCTAGGGTACTGAAGTTATCAAACGAAGCTCTTGGCAATTTGATATACCATTTTGTTGTCGGACCACTGAATGTTCGCTGAAAAAGGTGAAGCCTAATCTAATCATTGTTGAGGGTGTTCGATGAACACCACAGATGAAAAGTCATCACATGATAAGATAGGTCTTCACCTGGATTTCCATTAAATTTAGGAATATCTGGCGGAAGTTTATGCGGAATCGCTGGCCACCAAGGGGCGTAGGCGATTGGATCGTTCAATAGTCAATTTAGATCTGGTAACTCTAAAGTCACCATGAAAGGCAACTGTTGATTCAGGCTTGGTGAAGCATACCCAAGATAAGATGGAATTGCCTGAGCAGTTGGTCTTTTCATACCAGCATAATGCATTTGATGCTGGTAACTTTGGTAAGGTTGATGGGCATGACCATTATGATATGATTGATATTGACCGTTTTGAATATAAGGCTGCCCATTACTTGAAAAGAATTATTGCTTGGATCCTTGGTAAGCTTGTTGGAATTGCGGTTGTTGGTATTGCAGCAGCCATGGTTGTGAAGCCATGAGCTGTTGTCCAGTACTGACTATTTGACCAAGATGAGGGGTAATAATCCCCGTTTGAACCTAGGTCATTCCACTAGTCAGTGATTGTGGTCGTGTCATAGGGACAAGAGGTTGTTGTATTACAACCTGAGAAACCTGAGGTTGGCATACAACAGGCAACGCTTGTACTTGAGATGCTGCCACAATAGCCGGCGTAGTGGGGATATTTGACATAGGTAAATTTAGTTGCATTGAGTATAAAACTCTTGGTTGTTGAGGTAGGATTGGCACCCAATCGCTAGATGTAATTCCAGCATAACCTAAATTCTGTTGTGAACTCTCGCATGGTTGTTCTCCCGAAGAAGACAATGAAAGGGTATATGGCCCTCCATACGACAGTAATCTAGTGCTCAAAGGAATGATTTGCCTTTGGGGACCAGATTGCCCAAATTGACACTGCGAAGGGTCAATTTGCTGAGACTCAACATAAGAGATTCCAGATACTATTCCAGATGAACAAACTGGAACAGACCACACTGTCAAAACAGCCCCTGGATGGATTCCATCCAGTGATTGAGAGCTAGTTGGGACAGATGAGATGCCGGCGAACATTGTCTGAGTAGAAACGAGAATTTATGCCGCTGCTGTGTTGGATGACACAGTCCTAGAGGTCGACGGTTGTTTAGACATATTAAGCCTATCCAAAAGATTCCTTAGCGATTCTTCAGGAACTTCCAATGGCAGGAGAGTAACTTCTGATGATGAAGGATATAGGGTGATCCCAACTCCAAATTGCAATGGAGGATCTTCCACAATCTCTTCTATGGCAATCAATCCAGGAGGAAGAGGTAGACCGTCAGGTCCGAAAAATATTTCTGGTGCCGAAGAAGGTATAATTTCTACAGTGACAGATGTTCGGGGACTAACACTTTCTGAATCAGTTGTAGATGGAACTGTTTTGAGGATAGAAGTATTTACCGTCACACTAGGATCAGTTGTAATGTCCTCTTGTGGCTGCGGAATTTCTTCTGTAGAGGCAAGGATACCAGAAATGTTTGGAGTAATTGGAGTCTCTGAGGATGTCAGAGTACTTGCTCCAACTAACCTAGGGGACTTTGATCCAGTTAAACGATTTCGCTTTGGCTGGAATAGCTTCGTTTCCGGAGTCAACGACAGTTGACTCGTAAGTCTCCGCGAACAATGGGGTTTTGATTGACTTTCTTCCACGATTGTGGATTACTTGAACTCAAAATAAAAAGGGAAAAATGATTCCGAATTAAATGAATTTTAGATGCTTTGACACAACTTGTTTTTTCAATTTTCAAGAGTCGAGAAAAAACAAAAGAAGACTCTAGTCGCCTTTGATTTTTAATGAGCCTGAAGTGACAAGTGATCAGATGGACCTTTTCCTTTAAAGAGTCTGAAAACGAACGAAAGAGACTACTCTGGAAATCTAGACAGAGGGATTACCAAACCAATTGCAAAACTGCAGAATAATTTTTTATGCTACGACAATCAATCTTCCTGAATGTTGTGCTCAGTGCATTGCGATCGATAGGGCGGCAGACACAGATTCCTAAGGATAAAGGATATAGCCTTGTTGGCTAGTTGAATTGTTGTAAATTAACATTCAAGTGCCACATTAATTATCGACCAGGGAAAGTCCTTTTATTTCAAAGGCAATGCGTACTGTATGTACTTAAAACCCAAAAAGCATCAAAAGCTGTAGCATACGTACTTCTTATGTTATATCATTACAGTACCTTAAAATGAAAACAACTAGTTAGAATTACAAATCTGAGAAATGAAATAATGGATGTCCTTCTGTCAGAGGACCAGGACCCTATCCTCCTGATGGGGACGTCTAGCACCTGCCTCTATTATCAGAAGTGCTAACGCACACAACACTCTCATTCACCGGTGAGAAACAAACTCAAAAAGCAATGAAACAGAGTACTTGTAAAGCAAAGAATGCCAGAGGTAATACTGTTAAATCCACACAGAGTGCCGAGAAGAACTTACCATACATCTACAAAATCAACAAGAAAACGAATGGGTGAATCTTGTGAGGAAGGTGGGCCCAGTCCTTCTCACAAGATTCCCCGGAAAGAAGGATATGGATTTAAGTGCTCAGAACCAGTTTATATTGATCTGCCAAAAAGATTAAGTACAATCGAACTCAGACTTACTGATGTTCTTCAAAAACTTGATTACAGACTGACTATCCCCCGTTTCATGTAGATGTCTCCTCTTTATAGAGGAGACATCTACTTACAATAGAATATTACAGCTTTTCAGTTAATACTGTGTGTTTAAAAATAAGCAAATTAGAATGCTGTTACAACCATATGATAATACATCCTTTTCTGGAGCTTCGGCTGTACACGGTGAATAACTGATTGTTTTCTCGGGATTGCTATTTCCTTCGTTGTTTCCCCATGCTGTTCATGCTGACTGTATGCTCCTTCTCTATTCTTCCGCTTGATTATGCCACGTCATCATCTTTTGGATAGCTGCCATCTGTTGTTCGTGGCTACCAAATAGCTGCTTTGGATAATTACTGTTGCTGATATTGTGGCAGCTGCGCAGTTGCTGTTACTCGTGTTGCAGCAACTGTTCACTATACTCCTGCAAGCTTATGACAGTTGTTTAACGATTCTAGTCAGCATTTCCATAGATAAGTGAAAAGATACTTACGAATATGAAATAAACAATTAAATATAGATTTGCGGAAGGTCACTCCATACCTTGGGGTTAATATATCCTTATGAAATAAAGGCTTTTGCTTATTACTATAAAAAGGATAAATATACGGCAAAAGATAGGGTCAAAAACTGATCAATTGCGAGTCCCAACATCCCCCCCAACTGAAGAGATTGCATGTCCCCATGCAATGTCTAATCTGAGTCGGAGTCGGAGAACTGGGCCGAGCAATGAAGATTATTGAGGCAATAGCTGAAGGAGGGATCATCGAACCGTTCTCTGAAACCATAGACAGTTCTCAACTGTTTCCACATTACTGTCTCTTCTGTGTTAGAAAGTTCAAACTTCCCCTTGTACTGCTCACCTGGTAACCATAAAAGTGGGAACTTAAACCTGTAGCCTATCCATTTTTCTGCACATATTTTCATGCTTCCAACATACCGAGGAACCCTTGATAATGCCACCTGCAGATTTGATGGGTTATATGGATGATACTCTTTCCTTTCTGTAGGGCAGTTATCCCAAAATAGTTTATTTGCCTCCACAGCCAATGATGCTTTAGTTTTTATGTACTGCTGACAGTCTGTTAGGACCTCTGTTTGCAGTTTCATAACATGATCTTTCATTTCAGTATTGGCTATCATTTTTAAATGCTGTGAAATGAAGGCGGCAGGGTTCTGAGGTTCAGCTCGAATCCATAAAAGGCAATTTTGTTCATTCTGGAAGCCTGAGACAAAGGCATTTTGCCAGGTGAGCTGGTTTGCCAGAAAAGAAATGAAAGCTCCTAATTGTGTATCACCTACTACAGGTATCATATTGATGTTTCTTTCTTCGGATACCGCCTCATTGTGGAGATATAATTCGCATAGCAGGTTCTAGTCATTTTTGGGTGCCCTTGCAAAAGTTGCCATGAACTGATCAGTTGTGACCACTTGATAGGGTCTCCCTTCCTTGATAGCCTTCAACTGAATAAACGCAAGCCTTTCCCTCAAGAATGTGGCATAGTTGAAGGAGGGCTTCCTTGCTGCAAGCATCCTTTGGCACAGCTCAAACATCAGGGACATCCTGTGTTTTAGCTCCTTGATTTCTTTATGTTGTGCCCTGCACAGTTCTAGTGCGTTCCAGTTTTTATAGGCATGATTAAGCCAGGTTTCTTTCTGTTGTTCGAACGCTTTCCCTTGAGATTGATGATATTCTCTCCACCATATGCGTTTGAGTTCCAGAAAACTCTCTGTTTCTACCCCTGCATCTTTAACAGTAGGGGGTTCTATTTGCATGTAGGCATCAACTGACATTGTCTGTTCCGTGAGCTGGAATGATCCAGCATCACTTTCCAGGAAAGATTCTTTCTTATTTTCCTCTGGGGCTGTTTGCTCTGTAGTTATCTGGGTAAGCCGGGGTGATTCTGCATCTTCTTCCATGATAGTCTGGGTAGCATCAGAACTTACTGGTTTTTGTGTAGCAATAAGTTCTTGTCCTTGATCTTGCATGTTTTCCAGACGACCTGTTGGTTCTTGTGTGTCAATGGGTCTGACCGACTACGATTCTTCTAAAGGTCCTGTTGGTTCTTGTGTCTCAACAAGATTTTTCTTCTGCATTTCCTTTGTTGGTTCTTGTGTAACAACAGAGTTCTCATTCTGTACCTTTTCTGAAGCTGGGTCTTCCGCCTGCATTTGCTGTGAAACTCCTATTGGTTCTTGTGTAACAACAGGGTTCTGATCCTGTAATTCTTCTGAAACAGGTTCGTCCATCTGCACATTCCTGGGGCTTTCGGAACCTGTTGGTTCTTGTGTAGCAACAGGTTTCTCATCATCATCAAACTCCTTTGTTACTTTTTCAGCCTCAGGGGCTTCCTCCATTGGCTCTTTCACCAATCTATACCCTACCTGAGCATATATCTCGCCACAACTTGTGCAGATGTATTCAGTATCTTTGCTTTTATCTGCTGCCGAGGCTGCTCTTGCCAAAACGTGCAAATTGAATTCTGCTTCATAGGCTTCCTTGATTCTTATTATCTCTTTCTGGTAATCCTGAATCTGAGCTTTCAAAAACTCGATTTCTTCTTGCAGGGTTGGTATCGTAGTCTGATCCTGTGGGATAGGAGATCCGAGTGGAGGCTGAGGTTCTGCTACATCAACTTGGTCAATGTTTCCCACAGGTGGTTCTTGTGTGTCACCTGGGGTAGCGGCTGGTTCTTGTGTTGCAGCCACTTGCTCACTATCATTGAGGGTGTCGGCGGCTGGTTCTTGTGTTGCAGCTACCTTAAGATATGAGTCCACGAAACTATGAATGATCTGTATCTCAGCCTCTGTGGGTGAGGGAGAAGGGTTTCGGGAAGTGGCCGGGGTACGGGGTTTTAAAAGAATGGATGGTGGGCTGGAGGGCTCAGGGGATTCCTCTACTGCCGTTTTTCGTTTCGGTAAAAAGGCAGAGAACTGAGGTATTTTTCTTTTTCTGCTGATTCTTGTAACTGAAGTGGTAGTCGGGGTGGTGGGTACCTTGGCTGAAACCTTCGTTCTTTTTCTTTTTACTAAGGTTTCCTTTGGCTGCTGCCTTTTTCGTTTGAGCTGCATAATTGGGATATTATCTTCATAGTCATCAGTGGAGATACTGAGTATGGGGGCGGGGGAATTGGTTCTCTGGGGAGACACAGTTAATTCCACTGTTTCTTGTTTTTTTTCTGTGACATGCAGAGGTATTTGCTGGGGCTGTTCGGGGCTATGCTCTGTCTGCTGGGGTTCTTCCACAGCGGTTTTCTTAGGGGTGTCGTCCATTTGTTGAGGAGGCTCCTGGTCTTGCTGAGGTATATTCTCAGCTTGACGAGAGGTTTCCTCTTGATGGGGACTGCCCTACACAGGCTGTGGACTTTCTTCCCTTGGATGGGGATTAATGGGAGGTGGCGGGATGTTTAAAGGGAGAGCCCTGTTAATCAGCAATTGAACTAAGCGATGGTGTTTCAGGGAAAGGGCTGGATTCTTCGCTTTCATAGCATATCGTGCCATATTTTTAAGACATCCCAGCAAATAATATGGCATGTTCACTAATTGACCATTTCTTAAGTGATTTAGCAGGACGAAGTCATGTTGGTAGATTACCTGGTAACGACCTTCGCAGGTTAGATACTGCTTGACGAACTCGGCGATTCTTGGCCATGGTTGCGGCAGCGACCGCAATGCTACACCTCTACCCTTGGTTTCTACCTCCTCGCCCAGACGGAGAAAGTCTTGTTGCGCGTTCAGGATCACTTGTTTTCTGCTGAACCATCTCGTTCCAATGGTTGGAAGTCCTGTAACTTCAGCTATGAATTCTTCTGTGACCGGAACCTGAATTCCTTGGACGACAGAGTATCCCTCTGTCAAATTGCGTGTGAACTCCAGGACCTGTTGTTCGTCGAAGTCTGGAAGTCTTCTGAAATATTCTATCCATCCAGCTTGCATGAAGATTTGGTATATTTCTGGAAAGAGCTCCAGAACTGCTGTCGTGGCTGGTTCATGCGTGATGAGGCCTCCCCCCATGGCTATTGCTTCAGTAAATCCTCAGAACTCGGGGCCAAGCTGCCGATTCTAACTCAGAGTATACATCACAATTGCTATCGTTTTTACATACAACCGGGAGAATTTAAGGGTGGCGGTGGTTAGCGTGGCTAATTATTATGAAATCGCTTTGGTAAACCCCCCCCTCCCTTTTTCCTACGTGTGAACGATATGATTGGGGAATATAATCATTTGATGTGCCTATCACCTTTTTCCACTTATCTAATATTTAATGCTTATTCATAACGTGCGTACCTTTATCCTTTACCTTTCTGGATCGCTGCGTCATAACGTCTTTTCTCGTTTTACTGTCAAATTATAATTATTATCGCGGATCTTAAAAGCACGGGAATATGACAATGACGGGGAAGTGACGATGGGGTTCTGTAATCATTACGAAAAGTGATTTCTTTCGTGTGGAAAGGATATTTTGGGTCAGTACACACCGTCGTGGTACCAAGATTGGTGTTGCATCACAAAGAATTATGTCGGAGAATTGGAAGTAGTGTTGGAGCAATAGGAAATGGTGTTGCAGTAACGGGGATGGTGTTGCAGTAACAGGGAATGGTGTTGCAGCAACAGGGAATGGTGTTGCAGCAATGGGGGTGGTGTTGCGTCAACGGGAAATGGTGTTGCAGCAACGGGGATGGTGTTGCAGCAACAAGGAAATGGTGTTGCAGCAACGGGGATGGTGTTGCAGCAACAGGGATGGTGTTGCAGCAACAGAGGTAATTCCTTCTTCATCCTTGTTCTCAGCCACTTTCCACGTTCTATCTGCAAAATAAGAAAATATAATATTGCAATCTTTGGCAGAAATTATTAGTTACTAAAAAAAATGTCTAATTTTAATAGCTACATAAATAAATAGAAATTCAAGTGTTCTGAGGGACGGCAAGTTCCTCTGGGAAATAATATTGCTTTATTGCCATACAAGTAGCTTTGAAGTCCTCTTTGGAAACCGGCTGCTGATATAACCGAAGTCGGTAACCATTCACCAACAGTGGTGTTCTGCTTCCATCAATTGTTACTAGTCTAACTGTTCCATTTGGGAAAGCAGTGTCCACTTCATACGGTCCCAGCCATCTTGTTCTCAACTTCCCTTGAAAGTTCTCAAAGCGTGAGTCATAAAGAAGAGCCCAGTCACCTTTTTGGAACTGCTTTTTCTTAATGGTTCTATCATGCCATCTGCTTCTTTGTTGCTGTATCATAGTTGATTGGTGGATGGCATCTAGTCTTTTTTTCGTCCAATTCCTGCAGCTGCTGCAACCTGGCTGTCTGCGCATCATTTAAATCTAGGTTAACAGCTAAGGCAGTTCTTAAAGTCTTAATTTCAAATTCTACAGGAAAAATAGCATTCTTTCCAAAGACCAATTCATAGGGTGAAAATCCTGTTGTGTTTCTCCAGGTGGTTCTGTAGGCCCAAAGAGCCTCGGGCAATCGCTGAGACCAGTCCTTTCTGTTCTCCTTTATTGTTTTTGTTAAGATAGCCTCTATGACCTTGTTTGTGCTTTCCACCTGTCCATTCGCTTGAGGGTGGTAAGGTGTGGTCATTTTATGTTTGATATGGTATTTTTGAAGCATATCTTTAAAACCATGGGAATTAAAAGGAGGCCCTCCATCAGTGACTAGTTCCCTGGGTAGACCAAATCTAACGAAAATTTCTTCAAATAAGAAAGTTAATACTGCTTCCTCATTAGCTTTGATAAATGCTTTGGCTTCTACCCATTTAGTCATATAGTCTGTACATACTAGAATGTAAATTCTTTGATTGGATGGAGGGTTAATAGGACCTACAAAATCTAATGCCCATTTCTCAAAGGGTTCGAGAGTTACCTGAGGGTTGAGTGGCATTTCATCCCTGTGGTTGGGCTGGCCCATTCTTTGGCAGTTGTCACAGGCCTTCACATATCTTTTTGCATCTTTAAGAAGTGATGGCCAGTAATATCCCATTCTCAGTACCTTGTGAGCTGTTCTTTTATCTGCAAAATGTCCTCCACAAGGACCATCGTGATAAGCTTTCAATATGTCGTAAATCTCATCTTCCCCAACGCATCTCCTGATTTCCTGATCTATTCCTGTGTGGAATAGACACCCGCTTATCCAGCTGTACCTAGCACTTTGCTGAATGATCTTTCTTCTTTCCCTGTGTGATAGGTGTGATGGTAGTTTTCCTGCAACTAGATAATTGGCAATGTCTGCGTACCAAGGTGAGTGAGCAGATACTGCGAATAGATATTCATCCGGAAAAGAATCATCTACTGGCACATTTTCGTTAGTTTTTAACCTAGAAAGAAAATCAGCAACTACATTTTCTTTTCCTGGCCTATCCACTATTGTGATATCAAACTCTTGCAGTAATAGTAACCACCTGGTGACTCGAGCATTGGTAATTGATTTATTCATCAAATACTTGATAGCCGAGTGGTCTGTATGCACAAAGGTAGTATAGCCAGTAATGTAATGCCGAAATTTATTAATAGCATAAATGACTGCTAAAAATTCTTTCTCGGTTACTGTGTAATTTAATTCAGCTGGTGTCATATTCTTGCTAATGAAATAGATAGCATAGGGGAGATTATTTTCTTCCTGACCCAGGACGGCCCCAATTGCTGTGTCTGAAGCATCTGAGGAAATGTGAAAGGGAAGTGCCCAATCAGGCCCTCTCATAATAGGGGCTGTGGACAGCTGCTGCTTAAGTTTCTTGAATGCAGTTTCACAGTTATCAGTCCATTTGAATTCAGCATTTTTCATTAATAATACAAACAAAGGGGAGGCTATTTTAGAAAAATCTTTAATAAATCTTCTATAATAGCCGGCATGTCCTAAAAAAATTCTTACCTCTGTTTGTGTTTTCGGGATAGGAAGGTTCTGGATTACCTGAATCTTAGCTGGGTCGACTTGGATTCCCAAAGACGAAATGAAATGTCCTAATACAATGCCCTGGTTCATCATCATGTGGCACTTCTCAGTGCTCAAAGCGAGGTGTGCTTCAATACACCTCTTGAGTACTTTTTCAAGGTTTTGCAGGGCGTCTTCAAAGGTCACTCCATAAGGGGTGAAGTCGTCCATGAAAATTTCTAATGAATCGTTTAGCATGTCAGAAAAGATTCCTATCACCGCTCTCTGAAATGTTGCTGGGGCATTACACAATCCAAATGGTAATACTTTATAAGCAAAAGTTCCCCATGGGCTGGTAAATGTGGTTTTATCCTGATCCTGGGGTGCAATCCTGATTTGGTTGTACCCACTAAACCCATCCAAAAATGAAAAGAATTTCTTACCTGCTAAACTATCCAATACTTGATCAATAAAAGGTAAAGGGAAGTGATCCTTTTGTGTTGCCTTATTTAATGATCTATAATCTACACATACCCGCCATTTCCCATTCTTTTTTGGTACAATTACGAGTGGAGAAACCCACTCGCTGTCAGATATTGGATATATGAATCCTGCATTTAGGAGTTTTTGGAGTTCCTCCTTCACAATTTCCCTGAGGTTAGGGTTCATTCTTCGCTGGGGTTGGCAGACTGGTCGGGATCCTTCCTTGATGTATATACGATGAGTACATAATTCAGGGGAGACTCCTTTCATGTCTGTGTAGTCCCATGCGAACGCCTCTTTGTTTGCTTGGAGTAACTTTATTACTTTCTGTTTTTCCTCTTTCGTTAAGTCAGGATTTATATTCAGCGTTTTACCAGGTTCGATTTCAACTGTTGTGCTCTTGGGAGGGTTACCTAGCGCTGTTTGGCATAAGTTTTCATTATTCATATTCTGCTGAGATTCTGGTTCTAGGATTGCAGCGAAGTGATTTGATGTTTCCGAACTGACCGAAGAAGGTTCAGAAATAAAACTACTAATCAGTTCATCTTCGGTAGAATCTTTAAAGTTCAAAGCTTGCCCAATAGTTAATATTGGTTGGGTTTCCTCGTCCTCATAGTCCACCCATATGGAGTTATCACTGTTAATCATGGGAGTTGCATGAGGATAGAGGGTAAGCTGCTTCGTTTCTTGTCCATTGGAGATGGTCATTGACCCAGATCTACAGCTGATGAAAGCATCTGCTGTGGCTAACCAGGGTCTTCCTAGAATCAACGGATGACCACCCAATTTTGTTTTGGTTTGTAAGACCACAAATTCAACCAGGTAGTTCCATGATTCTACAGAGATTATAAGGTCTTCAATGACCCCTTCAGGTTTGATCATAGAACGGTCAGCTAACTCTAAGATAGTAGGGGTTTCCCTGATGAAATTTTTCAATTGAAGTAATTGAGCTGTTTCTAGAGTCATGATATTTATTGCAGCTCCTAAATCTACTAAGACTTTAGAGATAAAGGTTTTTCCTACCTGGACTATTACTGTAGGGTGACTAGGGTCACCGTACTTGACAGGATAATCTTTTTCAGTCATTAAGGCAGTTAATTCCCCCATCACATGAACTGTGAGGGGGTCTTTAGCCTTCCTTCCAGGTTTCTTTACACAGATGTCTCTAATAGTTCTAGCATATATAGGAACATCCCTTAAAGCCTGTAATAATGGAATTTTTACATATAAGTTCTGTAATTCTCCTAACAAATTGAAGGTAGGCTGTTCTGGTATTTTAGTGAGAGTTAATCTTTCAGGGAATGGTGGGTCTACCACTTGGTTATTGCTGTTAGGTGTTGCTTTTACTGTTTCAGTATTATGATTAGCTGGTTTCTCTTTTCTAGTCTCTTCTTTGTCTGAGTCCGTGATATCGTCTATGATAGGTTCCACTATTCTCCCTGAGCGGAGATGGATATCATTACATTGCAAGGGAGGAATAGACTGACTCTGGATGTCAATAACTTGCAAGGCTTTATTATTCGGGTTAGGGTTAGGTTGAACAGGCAGCTGTGGTCTCATTGCCTGATTATTTGGAGGATTATTTGGTGGTAAAGGAAGAGATTGTTGTTGTTGAGGGAAAGGTATTTGCTGGGCTGCCCAGCTCGGGTTCCACTGATTAAAGTATGGTTGCTGGGGAGCCCAAGGGTTCCACATAGTCGGATCAGGAAAGGGTTGCTGCATGAGTGGAAAGTTCATTGTGTTGAAGGGTGGGTACTGCATCTGATTCATGGGTGGGTA